>SNQJ01S0035636.1:33707-47849 GCA_010110895.2 Picea sitchensis | reverse complement strand
GTGGACGTAGCCCACACTGGGTGAACCACGTAAATCTGTGTCTCTCTTGTATTGTGTGTCTTATGTGTTTTGTTTCTGCATTTGTTTTATTTTATTGCTTCGTGGTCCTGTTTTTCTAACACAACCAGGAAAATAAGAACAAGTATATAGATTGAATAAGGAACTCTATGGCCTTAAACAAGCACCCAAAGCATGGTATGCAAGATTGGATAAGTACCTGCTGCAACAAGGATTGAAAACATGCATGTCTAACAACAATATCTATCTTAGAATTGAAAAAGGAAGTTTGTTAGTCACAATGGTCTATGTGGATGACATCATATTTGGATGCAACACTGATGAATTAAGTTATAAATTTTCTAAAGAAATGTCAAAATATATTGAAATGTCTATGATTGAAGAGATAAAAAAAATTCTTGGACTTCAAATCACCTAGTCACTGAAAGTAATTTTTATTACTCAATCCAAATACCTGAAAGAGATAATTAAAAATTTTGGAATGGATCAAAGTGCACCTGTTAGCACTCCAATGAAAACCAGTTGTAAACTCAACAAGGAATATGAGTCACCTTCTGTAGATTCAACTCTCTACAGATCTATGGTTGGGAGCCTACTATATTTGACTGCATCCATACATGATATCATGAAAGAAATAGGAATGGTGGAAATATTTCAATTATCTCCCAAGGAATCACATGTGATGGTTGTCAAGAGAATATTTAGATATCTTAAGGGCATAATAGACTTTGGCTTATGGTATCCAAGGAATACAGGATTTGAAATAATTTCCTACACAAATGTTGATTGGGCTGGTAGTGTGGATGACAAAAAGAGCACTAGGGGAAATGAATTTTTCTTAGGAGAATGTCTAGTCTCATGGTCAAGTAGAAAAAAATCATCAATTTTAGTATCTACTTCAGAGGCCGAATATATTGTCGTTGTTGAATGTTTTATTCAAATATTATGGATGATACAAACATTGGAGGATATTAAAATTGAATGTAATTAGTCGATACCTATCTATTGTGACAATACAAGTGCCATCAACATCTCAAAGAATCTAGTCATGCATGCAAATACAAAACATATACCTATCAAGTATCATTTCTTAAGAGAGAAAGTTAGTGACAAAAAGGTTAGATTGTAGTATGTTGGTTCAAAGGAGTAGATATAAGAAATATTCACTAAACCCCTTCCTAAAGAAGCTTTTGAACATCTAAGGAAAAAGATGGGAGTAATTTCCCTACAATAAAAAAAAAAAGTCACGATGACAAGGGGAGCAAGAAAAAAAAATGACAAGTGTTGTCACTCAAAAAAAAATAATGTTGAGAAGAAKACTATTGGTGATGGACCTCGTTCTGGTATCAGATGCCTTAACATTGATGTCAAAGGGGGAGAAAATAATGGTAAACAAATCACTCGTTGTTAAGGGAGCATTTTTTTTACGATGTATTTCCATCAATACCAAAGGGGCAGATTGATGGAAATATTGTGTTGGCATTGATGTCAACATGAAGAAAAGTACCATAGTAGAGTATGACATGGAACTTCAGTAAAATATACAGGAACACAGTGGACTAACAGAATATAGGGGATCGCCTGGTCAAGTGCCTTGAAATGATGAAATAATGAAAATGAAAGAATGGAACAATTTCAATTACTACACTGGTCAAGTTGAGTTGTCATGGTGACTGTATATTATGTTGAGACAGGATTGTGATGAAAAAAATGAATACGGATGAGTCACCTTCTTGAATACTTTCTCTTGCAAGTTATCATTTCAGAGTGTAGTCAAAGGGAAATTTGTTGATGCAGCACCGAGAACCCTTGAGTCTGTCTAATCAACACGGTAGTTGATATTTTGTAGAAAGTTTTGTTCATCATTCTTTCCAAGACAAATTTGGACGACCCTTCAAACCCAAACAATTTCTAGCAGCCACCAATGGTTAGATCCGCTCAGGCAGTCAATTGTTGAATAAATTTTCATTAATGTCAAAGGTTACTAAGTGATCAAATATATGTCAAAGGTTAGTAAGTGATAAATGTGACCTTGGTATCACTTTAATAAATACAACAGTGAAAAAGTTAAGTGGAAATGAAGTTTACACAAAAGTGGAAATGAAAGTGGATTGAATATAAATATGAATTTAATAAATAACAAAAGTTGAAAAGTTAAGTGGAAGTGGAGTTTACCTAAAAGAGGAGTAAATACGAAAGTGGAATAAAAAAAAAGCTAAAAGTGAAATTGGATTAAAGAAAAAGGTAAAAGTGAAAGTGGAGTGAAAGAAAAAGGGTAAAAGTGAAAGAGCACATGGTATGTGCACATAGTATTTTCAAACCATGCTGATATTTACGTATGGTAAGGTTAAAAATGAATTAAATCATGATAGTCAAAATCTATTGACCCAATTGAAAACATGACTAAACGATCTAAAAGGCACAATGGTTCATTGAAATTGTATTAATTAAAATAGTATGATTAATATCTTCTATTGAAAAGGCACATACTTATAATGAAGAGATACATTCCTATATTGAAGAGGTGCATTGGTTCATTGTTATTTACAAAGAGACACAATGGTTAAATGTCATATACATGTTGGATGACTATATAAAAAAGAAAATATGTTGAAAGAAGGTGTGACTTGATGATTTAATAACAGTATCTAAACATAAGAAGAGTCAAAAGGAAGAAATTGAAGTTTGAAGATTAAAAAATGCAATGAGGGTGGAAGGGTGGAGCAAGGGAGGATTAAATTCTTCTACAGGTTGGAGCCTGAACAACAGGGAGTTGTAGCTTCCTCAAGTTGGTTCTTGAAAAAAAAAGGATTGTTGTCTCCTTGAGTTGGTGCTCAAAACAAGGGATTGTTGGCTCCTTGAGTTGGTGCTCAAAAGAGGAGATTGGTGTTTCCTAGAAGTTGTAGCTTGTAAATGAAAAGTAAATTTTATATGAATATATAAAAAGAACATTTATGGTTTTTCATGTTAAAATTTTGTGTATTGTTCTTCTTTGTTGGTCATTTGTTGTGTTTAATAAGGTTAATGATTAAGTGGTGTTAAATATTGAAAAAGAAGCAATATTGATTCACCCCCCCTCTCAGGTTTTAAAAAATATTCCAACACCAAGTTTAATGAATTGACTATAATGAAACCACTGCCCCATACCCAAAGTGAATTCCATTTTCCTTGTTCTATTCCTTTCCACCTCAGATAAATGGGAGGTCCATTAAATGCATGTTAAAATCCACCGTCTTGCATGGGGATTTGCAAGAAGAAATTTCCATGGAACAACCTAATGGCTATGTTTAGAATAACTCAAGCCTTGTTTGTCATCTTAAGAAATATCTCTATGGGATTATGAAATATCCTTGGGCTTGGTATGCTAAAATGGATAGATTTCTTCTTGACACTAGCTTTTCTAGATGTCATTCTAACCCCATTTTTTATACCAATAAAGTAGGATACCAACTCATAATACTTTTTCTTTATGTTGATGACCTTGTTTTCACTGGTAGTAACCCCACACTTTTCAACCATGTGAAATCCAGCCTTAAGAAGAAATTTGAAATGACAAACTTAGTTTATTTTCATTATTCCTTGACCTTGAAGTATTGCAAACCAAGGAAGGAAATTTACTTTCCCAATCTAAGTATGTGTGTGACCTTCTTCATTTCTTTCACATGGAAGATGGTTGCCACCTGATCTACACCCGAAGTAAATACCACTTTCTACCATTATTTAGTTGGTAGCCTCTTATATTTTGACTCATACCCATCCTACAATTTCCTTTGTTGTTGGTATTGTTACCCAATATATGCAAACACCCCATGAGAGCCACTTGAAAGCAACAAAAATGATACTTTGGTATATTCGGGGTATATTTCAGTTTGGGATACATTATATTTCAGGGGGGACTCCTCTGTTTATTGGTTTCACTGATTCCAATTGGGTAGGTGACCCTGATGATCGTAAGTCTATTATAGGTTATGTTTTCAGCCTTAGTTCTATACCTATCACTTGGTCTTGTAAGAAACAACAAGCTCTTTCTCTTTCTTTGGAAAAAGCAATGTATTGATCAATAGTTGATTCAAGTCAAGAAGCCTTATGGTTTCGATGGATTCTTTCAAAGTTTGGGTTCCAAGAACAACATTCAACCACCCTCAAGTGTGATAGTTAGAGTGCCATCAAGCTAACCAAACATCTAGCTCAACATTAGTGCAACAAACACATTGAGCTGCACATGCACTTCAACAGAAATATGATTCAAGATAACTTTCTTGAAGTGCTATTTTTCCCTACATATGATGAAGTTGCAGACATTTTCACATAGTATCTTACAGAAGCGAATTTTTTCAAACTTCGATCTATGTTAGGAGTTCAAGAGTTTTCATTAAGGGGGAATATGATCTAATGCCTCCTTTCTTCTCTTATTATGTCACCATTGTAAATCCTTCAATCATATCCCAAGTTGTTCTTAAGGGGGGATGTTAGGATATTTAGAAACTTAGGAGTTAAGTTAAGATTAACTTGGTCTAATGTGTTTTTAGGTAAAGTGTGTTTCTTTAGTATGCATTTGTAGTTATGTAATGTGATGTTCATGATATGCTCTAGACATAAAGTGATTCAACATCTCATATTCTCCTCAATAATAATGGCTATATTGATCAGTGGCTTAACACTTGATTGGTCCATGATCTCTATTTAAAAAGGATGAAGGGTCATTTGTTGAAGACTGATTGTGAGAAACTCTTCTGTAAAATATTTTTATTTTGCATTAATATATTTCCTCAAGTGGTCATGTTGGCTGGGGTCGGGATTGTTTCCCTGCTTGAGGGTTTTAACTATGTAAAACACTAGTTTAATGATCTTTATTTTTTTTTTGTGAGCGATTGCTTAAGGTGTTCAACCTATGTCGAAATACCATGTTTTGTCGAATAATTAGGTGTTTATCTTTTTTCTCAAAATGCTACTACTACTACTAATAATAATAATAATTGTTGTTGTTCATACAGCTTGAGTGGGCCTAATGGTTAAGAACATGTGTTTCCTCCTGAGAGGTCGCAAGTTCAAATCCATAGGGAGGTAGGGTATGTATACCTCCGTAGACTTTACCAGTCAAATCGCTCGGCGGAGGAGGTCTCATACACCAATTTAGTGTGAGTGAAAGAGATGTGTTCAAATATAGCACTTATATCCTTATGACTATCACTCAAAAGCCTAAACATGAAATTTTAGAGATGTGAAATTCTAGTCATCCAAGTAATAACTAATGTAGAATCACCATATTTCAACCACTCTCACAAGACACATAAAAAAATTCCCAATATTACAGAATAATATGTGAAATAGGCTTATCTTCGAAAACTACTGAGCTTCATGCCAACCAAATAATCTACAAAAGCAAACATGGAATAGTTTTGAACATTGAAATTCTTTTTTCATAAACCATGCTCAAAAACACTCTAAATTTGCATTTTCATGCCACACATTTTCAACTCCAATAAGATTGTTTACCTCCTTCCATTATGCACAATGCTTGTGCATATGAACAATGAAGATGACAATTTTTCACACTCATTATTACCCAACATACATACATTTGGGCCATGGTTGTTTCTTAGTTACAACAAACTCTAAATAAGTACATTATTTTTCAAAACTAATTAAAAGAGGATTTTCAAAACTAATACCTTCATCTTCCATAGATGCTTCCAACTTGTGTCTATTTTCCTTATACTTGTGTTTATTTTTCTTATAAATTTAGATATAACATTTAAATTATGTAATTATGCTTTTCGTTTTTAAAAAGTTATATTTAAACTTACTATTATTTGATTACTATATGTTTAAGTACAATTAAAATTAGTAATTTAAATTTATTATTAATTTGTAAAGTAATTATAATTTAGTTTTTAAAATTGCTATGACTAGATACCTAATGTATAAGAATAAGTTAAATAATATGGAAGACAAGAGGCTTCTTAAAATTTCTTTAAAATCTAGTCGTAACCACCATCGACTCAACTATTTAAGGTATTATAAGGATGTAATCAACCCTAATCTAGAAGATCAAAATTATTATCTGTTATGACAAGTGTAAAGAAAAAAATAAGCATTGCTAAGATACAAACAACTTCTCACTAGTTCCATAGTAAAAGTCAATTCCTAAAACACCATGGGATGAAAGAGTGTGTCACTTTTGTGACACTAAGAAGGTTGAAGATGAAAAACACTTTCTTTTAGATTGTCTAGCCTATACCCAGATTAGATCTCAAAATATTTGTCACACTACCAAGTTTCCTAACCTCTTAACTCAACAAATCTATGGTGAACTTGGAAAGCTTCTCTTAATGCTTTTGGAGCACATAAACAAAATTCTAAAGAGTCACAAGTAATCACTTACCTTCTTAAGATCTGATAAACCAATTTCGTCTTAGTAAAATTTAAGCATCCTTATCATTAAAAATTAAATAATTTAAAATTATATTGTAGTTTTTTGAAATTATTTATTATTTTCATTTTAATTTTGTGATGATAATCATTTTATGATGATAATCGATATTCAAATTCATAATTATCTAATTCTTTTTTATTTTTTTTATATTATGTAAATATATATAAAAAAATATTAATGAAAAATTATTAATTAATCCAATAAAATATTAATATTTCTTTTATTAAAACTCTATTCCAAAAAAAAAGTTACATATTTAATCCCTAATACGATTATAAGTTGCTGCTTAGTGATTGAGATGAGATATCTCGTTATAAATATCCCAATATGAATGTATCACCTTTACGGTGTTGACTTCCTAGATAGTTATAATTTAGATGGTTTATTTAAAAAAATTAATTTATAATCAAAGTAATAGTAAATTAAATTTTAAAAGGGTAAATTTAGGATTTTTTTTTTCTATTTTTCTATTGATAAGACCGTGATAATTTAGATTTTATATTTAAAATTTAAAAATTTTAATCAAATTAATAGTAATAAAATTTTAAAAACGTAAATTTAAATTTATTGTAATTTTTTAAATTTTTGCTTAAAAATTTAATTATTTTCAATTATAATTTTAATTGGATGTAGTTTTAAAGATGGAGAGGAAAAGTTGTTTTCTCTTTAGTCAATTTTAAATATCACTTTGTGACATGTTCGTTTTTAATGAACAAAACAA
Organism: Picea sitchensis; assembly: GCA_010110895.2. Classification (NCBI taxonomy): domain Eukaryota; kingdom Viridiplantae; phylum Streptophyta; class Pinopsida; order Pinales; family Pinaceae; genus Picea; species Picea sitchensis. The sequence continues at coordinate 40,674 of SNQJ01S0035636.1, read as the reverse complement.
AAATAATAAATTTATAATCAATCTTTAAACTAACTATTATTTATCATTTTATTTTAATTTTATTATTAGATTTTAAAATGAATTTCTTTAAATGATAAGGTGGTTCCATCTAAATGATTTAGGGTGGGTGTAAACCTACATAATAAGTATGTGGGAAAATGATTTAGGATGGTTCCCTCTACCATTAAAATTATTTAATATTATTAATAGAATACTTCATCATTTTATTCTAATGAATTATATGTTTTTATATATAATTTCTAAATTTGATTAACATTTAATTATAATTTTTTTATTTAATTGTTGAATTGAATTATAATTTTTTGATTAATATTTAGTTATAAATTATTTAGTTAATTATTAAATTGAATTATAATTTTTTGGAATTGTAATTAAGTTATAAGTTTTTATCCAATTCCAAAACTAAATTCCATTTAATGTTAATTTATTTATTTAGATTTAAATTTTCAAATATAATTTTTCATGTTTAAGCATTAAATTGTTTCTATATTCAATTTCCAAGATGGCCACCATTTGGAAGTGTAATCTTTATTTGATTGTCAATTTTCAAGTTGAGCTACCCGTCTCTATTTAATTGTTAAAATTTCCATACTATTTAGAATTATGGTCTCCACTCTTAATTGTCATTGTCAAGTTGGGCTTTAATCCATTGTTTTGCTTTTTTATTTAACCTCTAAACTCCCTAATATTTGAAACTACTATATTATATTTGGTTTTTAGAATTATGTTCTCCACTCTTAATTGTTATTGTCAAGTTGGGCTTTAATCAATTATCTACATTAATAATAATAATAATAATAATAATAATCTATTTATGTATATTTCGTTGTAGTTAACTATATACTTTTACATTTGAATTATAATTTTTATTTAATTGTAAGTGAGGTTGTAATCAATTATCATATTTTTTATTCAACACTTAAGTTAGTAATTAAATATTATGTTTAATAATTAAATATTATGTTTTTTTTATTTAATATGTAGATAATTTAACATTTAAAGTGATTAAAAACTCATTGTGATTGTGTAGGAAAATGTCAACATTGTTAACTCCTAAATTTTATGGCTTAGAAAATTACCTACTCTTTATTTTTTCTTTATAAAACCATCATATATATATATATATATATATATAAATAATTCTTTAAAATGGAGGGTTTAAGGAATGTGGTCTTATTTAATATATATATAATTCTCTAAGATGGAGGGTTTAAGGAATGTGGTCTTATTTAATTGGCAAGTCTATGGATTCTCCTCATTAATAAATATGTGCCTTTCTCCTCATATCCTTGATTCATGTTATCCTTGATTCAGGTTAAATATGAGTTGGATTATAAAGATAATGTCATAAAGGAAGGATCCACTTTATGTTTCCTCCTAAAAGATAGCAAATTCATATTAAAAGGGAGGTATGTATACACAGTAAAGTAGACTTTACCAGTCATATACATATATATATATATAACACTCCATAAATGAAACAAAATATATTTGATGTGTCAAGAAAAAAAATAATAGAATCCAAAACATATATAAAACTAATATCAATTATCAAACAAATATACATGCAATTCTTTAATCTCTGAGGAACACCCAAAGAACACAAGAAACAAGTAATTTGTGTTTTCTATGGTGTATGGGTTAAAGCCACAACTATCCATCTTAATCCATTGCATTCTTCAAAGTATAGGGTATATTATATTATAATTTTTATAATTAATTTAAAATTATCATATTATATATTTAATAAAGATTTTTAATATATTTATATGTAAAGTGGTTAAAAATATTATAATTTTTTTAAATATTGATATATAATAAGTGTATATTTATCTTAACTCAGGATCTATGACTATTTATCTTAATTCTGGATTTATGAAGAGTTAAGAAGGATCAAATTTCTCAAAGTGCAAATTTTTTAAGTTTTTCATTCTAAAAAATGTTTGTACCCACATAAATTTGATCCCTCTCAATTCTAGCTAAATTAGAGATTAAGATGGATCTACCATGATTATTAATATTTTGTATTCATTAATTTTTTTAACTAAAATGAACATGTTATTAATTTATATAAATTTAAATAAAAAATTAACAAAATTGTTAAAAAAATTATGAATATTTTATTTAATTTATAAAAGTTACTTTATTTATTTTTAAATATTTTGTTTAAAAAATCTTGAATATTTTGTTTACAAAGTCATGAATATTTGGTTTAATTCATATTCACCACTTTATTTATTTATGAATATTTTGTTTAATTCACATCTATTACTTTTTGAATCTCTTTATTTACTTATCAATCAAATAATGATCAATTGTTAGTTTTAGTGATAGTTTAATTTAATTTCAAGGTGAGGTCAGATATCAAATTAGTGTATAAGACCTTACCCCACTGGATTTGAACTTATGACCTCCTATTATAATAAGCAATTCCTAAGTTAGTGATATTTTGAATTTTATAATAATTTTATTTAATTTTAAGGTCACAACCAGACACCAAATTGGTGCATGAGACGGTCTTGTTTTGTTTGTAGGACAAGGGACCGTTAGATCTATTTCAGTGCTAAATTCTATAGAAAAATACATACCCTACTTCTCTGGATTTCAACCTATAACTTCTTAAGACAAAACTTACTTATCAATCAAATAATGATCAATTGCTAACTTAGTGATAGTTTTATTTAATTTCAAGGTCAGGGTTAGACATCAAATTAGTGTATGAGACCTTACTCCACTTGATTTGAAGTTATGACCTCCTACTATAATAATCAATTCCTAAGTTAATGATAGTTTGGATTTTATAATTATTTTATTTTATTTTAAGGTCAAGGCTAGACACCAAATTGATGCATGAGACCCTCTTGTTTGTAGAACAAGGAACAACGAAGCTATTTCAATGCTAAAGTCTATCAAAATATACATATCCTACTTCTTTAGATTTAAACCTATAACTTCTTAAGAGAAAAACTGTAAACTCTGAATTTACCTAAAATATAACTTAACTAACCTTTTATTTAAAAAAAACCTACTCATTTCAGCACCGTTGGGTTTGGGTTTCGTAGTTGGGCTTTTGACTCAACCAATTACCATTCAGATTTGTAAGTTAGCCGTTGGTTGGTTAAATTTCGTTCACAGAGGATGCTCAGACATGTGACGTAACTTTGGTCGAGAGTTTGGTGCCTTGGCGAGCAAGATTCGTGGGGACAAGGGATTGTTCAAGCATATCGGTTCCACCCCTCCAACCCTTTCGAAAACCTAAGAAAACTTTTACTGTATAAAAGAATGGAGGGCCGATACCTTTCTTAACCCAATGGCTCTCCAGGTCCGGCAGGGAAAGATTACTTTATTTCCATTGGAGTTGACATAAAGCAAAAGCCAAACCGGCCACCAGCTGTTGTCAGGACATATTGTGAGTTTTATTTCAAAATCTGTACAATTTCTGACAGGACAGAATCAGTACGTGTTCATGCTTTTGTATTATTGAGAAAATCAATATACCCTGCAAACAAACCCCTGAGCTACCTACTATCCTGAGCTCTTTCGGGGATTCTCTGTTAATGGGCACATGGATAGCAAGCCAAGCAGAGAAACTTGAAAAGAAAGAAAAAAAAAAATTGCAGTTGCCAAAGATAGGTGAGAATCCTGTCATATTGCTGAGAATTTTTTAAGCCGAAAGGTTTTTTCTGATATGTTTACAATGGTTTTGTAGGGATCCGGTGGAGTCATCCGTCTCAATCGCCCTCGGCGTAGTTGGCATCCACTGTATAAAGATTCCACGCTAAAGTTTATCTTTAGTGCCGACCCATTCTCTGGATTGTTGCATTCCCTGGCATCTTAGGGCTCCTATTAGGGTTTTGATTTGGTATGAATACTGATCAACACTTTGATTGAAGCTCCCGTGCAGTTTCTTTTTCCTGTAAATCTCAGTTTATGGTTTGATTTTCATTTGCAGATGATCAAAAGATAATGCATTGAATCAGAATGGACGAGCAATGGTTGTTTCGTTAAGATAAGCCGATCTCATGTTCTCTTAAAGGCTTGGCATTTTTTAGGTCTTCGTAGCGGTAAACTGGTGGGAGTTTATTACAGTTACATAAAATTCCGTTCTGATTCTGAGGGCGTTTTTGTGGAAGCTTTACTTAAGAAAGCAGAACAGGTAGCAAGAATTTACATCATGCTCTGGCAAAAAGATTTGGGTGGTTTAGTTAAAAACCTGCAGTTTCAGCTTTAGTTTCATTTTGATTCACCCAAGCTTAATGCTTGACAACAGATTTTCGAAGTTCAGGCTTCTAGTCAGAGAAGAGAATCAGGTAGGTGAAAGTGAAGAGTTGTTATATTTCCAGTCGTCAAAGTTCAATCACAATTATTAAATTTTAAGAAGTTCACAGTTCTAGTTACAGAAGAGAAACAGATTGGTGAAAATGAGGCATTGTTATAGTTTCACTTGGATTTTATGTGCATAAAATGTGGGTTAAGCTCTACTTGCAAGGGAGCCTCTGATCTATCAAAAACAGTGAATACCTGGCACATTCAAGCCTTACAGTGTAAGCAGCCAGTTTTGCTTCTCAATAAGTGGTGGATGTTTGTCATTACAACTGGCCTGTTAATAGGTTGTAGATGCTTGAGGTATTAAGAAAGATCCTTTTAGAAAAAAGGGCTGAGATTTCAACATAACTCAAATAAATTCACTGGCTTTACTGGATTTCTTTTGGTTGTTACAAGATCTGAGAAAGAGTGTTGAGATCTAATATAAGGCAACGAGTAGCGAAAGCTCAGAACCAATTCTTCTTGTGAATCATGTCAATGCCAGTAGTACAGCAGCCCCCGCCTGCAGGAATGTACGCGCAGCAGGCTGCTACTCACAGTTCCCCACCAAGTGGTTCCATTGGAATGGTGATTGTGGTATTAGCAGTGATAACGATACTGGGAGTGGTGGCCGGGGTGGTGGGTCGCCTCTGCGCAGGTCGGAAGTTCAGTGGCGACAGCGAATATGATTTCGAAGGCTGGGTGGAACGTAAGTGTTCGACTTGTATCGATGGGCATCTTGATGGCCCGGGCGGCCGCGAGCACCCTCTTATCCCCTTGGCTAGACCAACTGAGAATGGAGAAAACAAGCCTCCTGAAGGAGATCAGCCCCCCCCTGCATAAGCCTGCAGGCATAAATGAATGAATGGTATTCTACTTTTCTCTTGAAACATTTTTTTACAGAGGCAATTTTGTGGCCGAGAGAAGTAATGGTAGAAGAAATTATTTGGTTTCCTCGGCACTTCGGTTACTTACTGTGCACGGTGTATTTTCCGATCGGCTTCAAACACTTGCTGTTCGTCAGAATGTTTCAGGGATTTTATTTTCTCAGTCTTTGCTTAAATCCGAAAGATCGGATAGCCATGTTTGAATTTTGATGTTAAAATCTTACAATATATTTAATTTTGTGCTGGCAATGTCAATGTCAATCCCTGTACTGGGTATTCTTCTTCTAAGCTTTTACAGTTTCTGAGATCTGTTTGTTTGTACTTATTATTTGAGCTGCTGATCATGGCATGTTTAGATTTTTATACCCAACAGCAAATTTATTGGATTATCTGATCTAAACAATCAGTATTCGTGTTATTTGAATCAGGTCTCTGCAAATTTATTGGATTATCTGATCTAAACAATCAGTATTAAACCCAGCTGTTCTCTGTGTGCTTTCTTTGCAGAAACAAGGGATAAATAAAAAAATATAAGAAAAACACGTTCACACATGCAGTAATTCTTTTGATATTATCAGTCGTACACCTTCTGGTGAAAAAAAAATGATCTTTCATGTTCAGTGTTATAGAAATACTAATATCAGGATCATTTGTTTTGTATTTTTCTCAATGAATGGTGACGGGCACTCTACGAAGTTACTATTTGGATAATTCTACGTGTAGTTTCCGAAGTTGTTAAGAAAAAGAAAGGAAGTGCAGAGAAAACATTAATTATGTATATTTTACTGGGCTGTTCAGAATCATGATTGGGCAATCTGAACTGTTACCAATGATAATCATGGAAATAAATGGTTCATCCATTTATGATTTCAATCTGTTTATTCATTGTGAATGATATTTATTCAAAAAATTGTCACATGACTTAATATAAAATCTTCAAATACTATAAAAAGGATTTGGAAATTGCACCTGGGTGTTTATAATTCAGATTTTAATCCAACCATATTGTCAATTTCATTCCAAATTTCTTTATTCTTGGATTTATTAATAAATGTGCAAATGTATATTTGGATTTGTTAAACTGAAAATGTATAAAGTAATTTTACTTAAAAAAAAAAAAAAAAATTAGTGTTATTTAATTGTTTTATGTTTTTGTTTTTTTGGGAATAGTGTTGTTTAATTGTTTTATGTTTTTGTTTTTTTGTGAGAATGAGAGGGGAGCTTTATTAGAGAAATTATAATAATGGGGTGACATAAATCTGTATGAAATTAGATTATACAAAATTAATCATTCAAATCCCATGAGAAAGACCAAAACATAAAACAATTAAACTACAACTAAAAATTTTAGAAGTTTAATTTACATTAATTTTTACATAATAATAATTTATTTTTATAAATAAATTATATGATTTTAATATTTATATATTTTGAAATTGTATTTTTTTTTGTAAGTGAGTGTAAAAAGAAGAAACCAGACTAGGGGTTTCCGAGTTGCGCTTATTGATATATATGAGGGGTGGGACTAGTCTGCCACCAGGGGAAACCAGGCCAATCCCACCATAACCAGTTTGAAAAGGAAAAACAACATAGACATAAACAAAAACACAGACGCAAAGACTGTGCAGTAGGCCTGGGAGGCTAGTGGCCGAACTAACTAGACAACTAACCATTCACTCGTCCAGGACAATGATGTGTTTCTTCCCGTCATCCGCCCGGTTCTTGTTATCCTCCTTCTGGGAGACCGTGTGAGT
>SNQJ01S0035636.1:4402-18991 GCA_010110895.2 Picea sitchensis | reverse complement strand
TTTGCACACCTGTGGCAGCACAAGCTATACACCAACTTGGAAAAATGATCCTTCGGCATGGATAGGGTCCATTACCTGGGCTACATCATTGATAAGCATGGCATACATGTGGATCTATCCAAGATCCAAGTCATCTGTGACTGGCCAGCCCCAACAACACTCACTAAGCTTCGGAGTTTCTTGGGCCTTGCCAATTTCTACCGCAGGTTCGTGTTGGGATTCTCCCATATTGCATGGGCCCTTAGCTAAATAAATAGGGGTGGTGGTAAGGAAAAATTTGCGTAGGGCCAGTCCCAACAATAAGTGTTCGATTATTTGAAGAAACACTTATGCTCAGCCATAGTACTTTCACTACCAGACCTGCAACATCCCTTTGAGATCGAGACAGATGCTCCAGACTATGCTGTGGGTGTTGTTCTCACTCAGCATGACCACCCCGTGGCCTATCATAGTGAGACACTGTCAGATATTGTCCGTAAGTACCCTACTTACGACAAAGAAATGTGCTCCATTGTGCAAGCCTGTTGCCAGTGGAGACATTACATTCTTGGGAAGGAGATAGTCATCCACACTAATCATAAGCCACTGCAGTTCATGCAGACATAGGGAAAATTGTAGAATGACCGCCATAAAAAGTGGTCCACACATTTGCAGCAATTCCACCTCAAAATCAAGTATAAAACAGGAAGAACCAATCGCGTCGCTGATTGCCTCAGCAGACTACTAGTCGCGACACTCACCACGGTGCTAGACTCTTGCAGCCATGAGACATTTGGATGGCCCCAACTCCATGAGATAGACCCTGTCTTCACCACCACCTACCAAATGTTGGGTACAAACACAGTTGTTGATAATTTCCATCTTCAGGATGGGTTGTTGTGTCGTCTAGGCCATATCGGTGTTCCATCAAGTGAGCGAGTGAAGTTGTTCTAGGAATCCTACTAAAGTCGAGTGGTAGGAAACTTCGGCATCAAAAAGACAGTGGTGATGCTACATAAACATTTCTACTGGCCAAAACTTCGATATGAGGTCAACAAGTATATCAGGTTCTGCACTGCATGCACTATTGCCAAACCGACCACTAAGAAATAGGGCCGGTACACTCCTTTTCCTACTCTCGACAAGCCATGGGAATCCATATCAATGGAATACATGTCAGGCCTCCCATCCACCAAGCAAGGAAATGACTGTGTTTTTGTGGTTGTTGACCGCTTTTCTAAGATGGAGATTCTAGTTGCCTACAAGAAGAGCATCACAACAGAGGCCACTGCCAAGCTCTTCTTTGAACAAGTCTGGGTACATTTTGGAATCCCACAAACCATTGTCTCAGATCGAGATAGTCAATTTCTTAGCACATTCTGGTCAAGCCTCTAGTCACTGCTGGACACCAAGCTCACCAAATCCATGGCCTTCCACCCCCAGACAGATGGCCAAACTGAGGTTGTAAATCGAATGATTGTGCATATCCTTCACATGTATAATTCAAATCAACATCGCACATGGGATGAGAGCCTCCCCTATGTCCAACATAGCTACAACTGAGCCCTACATAGCTCAACTGGCCATAGGCCCTTTCAGGTGGGGTTGGGATTCCAACCACTGGGTCCCATAGATGTTGCACTTCCCCTTGCGGTCACCTCGACCGAATCATCTCCTGCTCCAACATAATTTGACAAAGCCACCTGGTTCATTGAGTGGATCCAACACATCCGCCAACAGGTTCAGAATATCTTACAGAAGTCCAATTCCAAGTACAAACAACACCATGATCAACATCGGGTTCCACATAAGTTTCATGTGGGCGACAAAGTTTGGTTGCACTTGCAGAAAGAATGCCTTATAGGACCCCATCGGAAGCTTCGCCCACTCCATTATGGGTTGTACACTATCACCAAGTTCATGGGGGATAATCCTTTTGAGCTCAACATTCCTCCTTTCCTTGGCCTGCACCCAATGTTCAATGTGGATCTCCTTCGCCCTTATTTCCCACCATTATTGGACACCTCAGAAGTACTAGAACAACTGACACCAATAGATTTCAACCCTGATTGCATACAACATGTATCCAATGATCATATTGTGGACACACGGATCAAGGGTACTCGACAACAAAGGATCCAACTTTATCGAGTCGTCAAAGCAGGGCAGCTCCGACACCAAGGCAAGTGGCTCACCTGGGGCCGAATTTAGCAGAAATTTCCTCATCTGATGGGGGACCTCAATGCAATGGAGACCATTTATTCCTAAGGAGGTAGGATTTATCCATATGGATATTAGTGGCCACCCACCTTTTCCAACTGGCTCAAAACAGTTTTTTGACAATTTTGGCAATTTACTATTTTTAGCAGTTTTAACTTTCGGGGCCATTTTGAGGGCCTAAATGAAGGATTTTCAGGATTTATATTCTCAATGATATTTTAAGGAATTATTGAGCCCCTAAAATTAATCTCCTCGGTGATACCTTTCCAACGGGCTATCACACACCTAAAACAGAGATCATATGCAAAAGTTACGACCCCGGGAAGTTGATGTACTAACTTACCCAAACGGGGCCCAAGCGCTTCATCTCCGAGGGTTAGGTTTTTGGATGTCTAGGGTTTTTGGAATTATTGTTTATTGTAAAAATGCCTTCAGAGCCTCATTGTAATATTCTTCTTGCGAATGCACACAACCATCATCTCTTCTCAGAGATAAGTCACTACCATTCCAACAAGCTTGTTTCCGCTGCATTTTACAGTTTCAACTTATTTTGTTATTTTGTGTTAAGCACCTATTAATAATCTGTATTCATTTCATTCTGCTCATAAAATCTGGATCATCATTCTTGAAGATGCGTCGATTCTTCTCCTTCCATATTTCCCAGATGATCATACCCAACATTAGGTTCCAACAGAGGTTCACCTTTTCATTTTCGTTGTAGCTCTCATTCCAATTGTTGATTGTTGCACTGATGTTGCCTCTGACTCTATTGGACCAGCGGTAGATGCCTACTTCCCAATCCCATATCTCTGTTGTGTAACTACACTCATCGAGGAGGTGATTGGTTGTTTCCTCCTTATATTGACAGAGGTGGCAATGAGAAGGCCCTATCTAACCCCTTTTCCTAAGGTTTTCCCATTTTAGAATTCGGTTGTGGAGAACTAACCACTTGAACATTTTGATTTTTGGCCATTGGGGGCTACTCCAGATCTTTCCTCACTATTGCATTGGGTCCTCTTGAACCTGGTCTGTGATGTAAAACCATGCTTCTTTTAAATTGAATTCCCCACCAATTTACCTCCCCCGTCTTAATTGGTCCTCTTCCTCTGAGATTGCAATTTTCCTTTTCCCCAATTCCTCTTCCACCTCTTTTGCTAGAGTTGTGATACGGTCTCTATTTTTTGGATCGAGTTTGTGCCAGGTCCTCCATCTGTTGATATCATTTCTTGGCTTCCAATAGTGATGGATTGTTGTTTTGCCTTGCACAATCATTTCCTGTTGGAGCTCCTCCCTATCTGGATTTTCCATTCTAGGTTCCTGTTGCCAGGCATCCTCCCAGAATCTGGCAGTTTGACCATTTCTGACTTTCCAGAAGCTGTGTTTATGAATCTAGTTTTTATTGCACCAAGAAATATTCCATATGTCTGATCCCTCCCTTGTGCCCATGAGTCAAATTCGGTCTTTATCATTGATGTTGGGGGCATACTTGGCCTTCCAGAGGTTTTCCCATGGTACTGATTTGTCCTTGACCCATCTCCACCAAATGTTTTCCCCATAGGCTTCATTGGTTACTTGTGGGTCTTGTAACCCTAGGCCGCCTTTGCCTTTTGGACGAAAAACCTTCTCCCAGGCTACCAGGGCCCATTTATTTTTATTTCCAACACCTCGACATAGGAAATCTCTTTGAATGGCTCTTATCTTTTGAATTATTCCTTTGGGAGTAGGGAACACTGACATCAAATACACCGAAATTTCTTGTAGGACCGCTTTGGTGAGGATAAAACTCCCTTCCAGGATGAGATCTTTGTAAGTCCAATTTTTTACCCTCTTCTGTAGTTTGTTGGTCACTCCTTCCCACGTTGTCATTTTCCAAGCTCTGTCCATCATAGGTATTCACAAGTATTTCGTTGGGATCATTTTGTGTTCAAACCCCAGAATGTTGGCTAGGTTTCTTTGGATTGCAGTATTAGTGTTGAAGAAATAGATCATGGATTTGGAGTGGTTGATCTCCACCCCTGAGGCTTCCCCAAAGTCTTCTAATATTCTTTTATAGGTTTTTGCTTCCTTGACCATGGGTGTGCCATGGATAAGGGTGTCATCGACGAACTGTTGGTGTGTGGAGGTTGGACAGTCTTCAAAGGGTTTGATTGCTTTTAGTTCCCTTGCTGCAATTGCGCTTTTTATGCTTTTGTTGAGCCCTTCCATCACCCAAATTAACAGGAAGGGGGATAGTGGGTCTCCTTGTCTGATGCCTTTTGAGGGATAGAATGGTTTTGTTGGGGCTCCATTAATTAGGAGTGAGTATCTTTTCGTTGAGACTAGATTAACAATCCAATTGATCCAGTGTTGTTCAAACCCAAAGGCTTCCAATGTTTTGGCCATATAGTGCTAGCTAATGTTGTCGTAAGCCTTCGCTAGGTCAAGTTGGATTATCATCCCCCCTCTCCTTTGGATTTTTAGCGTTTGTACAAGTTCATGGGCATGGATGATGTTATCCAGTATTTTTATTTCTTCTATGAAACCTGCCAGCTCCTGTGAAATCCGTGTGGGTAGGAGTGGTTTTAGTCTATTGGATAATACTTTGGATATTATATTGTAAAAAACATTGCATAAAGCTATCGGCCTGTAGCAATCATGGGTTCTTGCTTCATTTTATTTTGGTATTAGAGTGATCATTGCGGAATTTAATGCTTTCAATATAGAGGCCAAATGTATGGAGTCTTCCACCACCCCATAAACATCATATTTAACTACTTTCCAACAGGCTTTGAAAAATTCCATTGTGAAGCCATCTGGGCCTGGGGCCTTTCCATTGGGCATCTCCTGGACCACTTGGTCGATTTCCTCCTTTGTTATGGGTTTGTTTAGATTGATATTTTGTTCCTTTGTGACCAGACCAAGGTTGTGTTGGGTTATCCTTTGTATGGCCTCAATTCTATCTTGGTTGGGTTCTCGGGCTATCCCCTGGAAGTGATTGACCAATGTATTTTCAATTTCCTTGTGGGATTCTCTTTTGATCCCATCCTGATCCCTAATTTTCAGGATTTTGTTCTGGGTTCTTCTTGCAATGGTGGTTCTATGAAATAACTTGGTATTCTGCTCCCCTTCCTTTAGCCACCTGATTCTAGACTTTTGGCACCAGAGAGTTTCTTCCTGCTGGCATCTTGCTTCCCATTCCTGGGTCATTTGGATCTCTTCTCTTTTCCAATCCTCTTTGTAACCCTCGTCTATGCATAGTTCCTGGAGTATCCTCATTCTATCCTCAATATTTTTTTTCTCTTGGTTTATGTTCCCAAATATTACCTTGTTCCACTCTTTGAGTTTGTGTTTGATGTACTTGAGTCTCTTATAAAGTTTGAACATCCTTGTCCCTTGATCTGGTAATTCCTCCCACCACCATTGGTTGATGTGCTCCTTGAAGGTGGGATGTTCGATCCAAAATTTCTCAAATCAGAAAGGTATGTTTTTCAGAGTGGTTTGGAAGTTTGCTTCCAATTGAATTGGCCAATGGTCTGAACCCCCCCCATAGTAGGATGATGCAATCTAAAGTTAGTCCCTACAGAATGATGGATTCCAACACCAAGAATCTATCTATCCTTGTAGCTACTTGGTAGTGATTACTTCGTTTGTTATTCCAGGTGAACTAGCCATTAATGGTTCATATGTCTACCATCTCCATTGCATCAATGAAAGCTAAGAATTCCTCCACATCTCTGCCCAGTCTTCTGATGCCCCCGTTTTTCTTTGCAAGTGTCGTGATTATGTTGAAATCCCTTGCCAAGATCTAGTGGAGGTTGAGGGATCTGACCTTTAGATTTTCTATGTCTACGAGCATTCTCCTTTTTCCCTCCAACCTCTGGGTACCATACACATTGGTGTATAGAATCGCCTCGGTGTTACCTATAATTTGCATGTTAACCAAGAGTGTGTGTCTCATAGGTTCAGTTGCTAGTAGGTTCAATGATTGTGGGTTCCATAAGGTGAGTATACCACCTTCCTTCTATTGGCCTTCGACAACCAACATCTGATACTTGCTCCATTTTTTTTACTGGTTGTTTCCATTCTGTCTGCAGTGCATTTTGTCTCTTGAATGAAACAAAGGTCAGGTTGTTTCTTCCTCAATCTATTTTAAGTATTCTTTTCTTTTGTGGGTTGTTTAGGCCTATTATATTCCATGTGATAATATTCATTTAAACATGTGGGGGGTAGTTGGGAAAGAGTCTTTTGATCTTACCTGAATTTATTAGCAGGGCTCCTAGTTCTTTTAGGACTACGTTGTTTGATTTCCTGCCTTTTTTCTGCCTCGTTTGCTTGGGTGAATGTTGTGGGTTTCCCTCATCTGCTTTGATTCCCAGGTGTCCTATCTCACCGTGCGTACACTTGATCCCTCTGTATTTTTCTTCCTCCCTTAGAAGGAAAAGGTATTAGATACGATCTAGTTGCTCCGCTGGCACATTGTCTACTCCCTACTTTTTCCATTGCTCCAGGATGTTTGGGAGATCTATGCCTTCCCTTTCCATAATGTCTTTGATATCCAGATCTTCTTTTCCTACCTCTCTTAGTGTCATCTGTGAATCTCCTTCTGCCTCCTACATTGGGGTATTGGCCTCTTCGATTCCTCCTTCCATAGGGCTTGCGCTACCTCCTTGTTCTCTCTTATTTCCTGGAATATCGATGTTCTCCTGAGTTGCTTGTTCCCTAGATACTCTATCTTTTGTCTTTTCCTTTCCTCCTTCTTCTCCTTGGTAAGACCTGTACCATCCTTCTATTCTAGTCCTGGCTTCCTGGTTGCTCTTTGTTGGGGCTTTGCTTGGTTTCTTGTTTTCTCTTCTTATGTGATTTGGTTTTACAAACCTGTCCTCATCTTGTTGTTCTTTGGTGTTTTCTATTTCTTGTTTTTTATTGAGGGGACATTCTCTAATTAATTTTCCATGATCATGGCATCTTATGCATCTAAATGGGATCTGCTCATAATCGATGCTTTGTATCCATTCCTCATCCCTGAATTCCATGCTTATGGCTTTCGGGAGTGCCCCTGACACATCCATCTTTATGTAGATCCTTACATAGCATGTATATCTCCCTTTTAGGGTTTCTTCCGATGTCTTAACGTATTTTCCAAGTTTGTTCCCAATTTATTCAAAGGTGGATGAAAACCAGTAGTCTAGCGATAGGCAGTAAAACCTTAGCCAAATTGGGACATTTTTAAAGGTTTCTTTCTCTGGGGAGAAGTTTTCCTTCCACGACCACATGTACAACCATGCTGAGGTGTGGAAATATGCCCCCCCCTCAAAGAATTTATCACTATCCTCCAGGTTCATGAACACTGTTGTGGAGAATCCTTTCGAACCTAGGTGGAGTTCCACTTCTCTACTTGGCTTCCATTGATATTTTATCCAGTTGTGCAAAGTTCTTTCTGTGGGCCACAACCCCATGAAATTGCATATTAGTGCATGCATATTCATTTGGTCCCGATAGAGTTGCGTTTGTGGGTCTTCTAGTATAACCTTGGGTATCATTGTTGTTTTAGGTTTTCATGGGTTGCACCCCTCTGCCCCACTAGGGTTCGCAGGTTCCTATGCAACCTTCTAGGTTTCTCTTGTTTCCTCCCCCACAAGATCCCTTTTTTCATGTTTTCTCTCCTGGTTATTTTTCGATTCTGATCTCGAGGTGGTCGTCAACGGTTCTTTCAAACCAACGCCCCGTGGGACTTTCCCCCTATCCACCACTACCTGATTGTATGATGGGATGCCATTCCCACCCCCTTTGGTAATCATTCTGTAATTTTTTGAGACTGTGAGTGTCAAACCCTAGCTTGTGTACTTTTCTAGCTTGCAGACCAAAAGAGGTACGTGGGCTTGGCCAAAATTATTTTGAAATTGTATTACCATATAAATATTTTTTCATAAAATTTACTATTGATTGAGAAAGTTAATACATAATAACATATAAACTCTAATAAATTAATATATAAACCAATAAAAAAAAAATTAACTAATCAAGTTTCCACATCTCTAATCAAAACTTATTTTAAACCATATAACTTTATTCATTTCATAAAATCTTCAAATAATATAAAATCTTCAAATACTATAAAAATGATTTGGAAATTGCACCTGGCTGTTTATAATTCAGATTTTAATGGAACCATATTATCAATTTCATATATTGTATGACTCTCTTTTCTTGGATTTATTAAACTTAAAATATAGTGTTGGTCTACCACATTGGAAACCAGACCAACAACAAAAGAGTTGTATGTTTGGATTGTCTGAAGAAGCAGTGTAAACCTTAAACTACATATCCTTGTATGCCAAAAACCGATGACACAATAATTAAGACTGAGTGTAGCATGTCTAAAACCCTAATTCCTAGGATGAGGAGGGGCTAGAGATTCCATACCTCTAATTCTAGAAAGAAAAAAGACTAACAAAATAATCATATACAAATATTAGATACATCATCTAGTTGGAGAATAATTTTCATATGGGCCTCATGACGTTCAAACAACACCTTTCCCATGAGTTCCTTCATATGACAGTAAAGATCAATTTTTTTATAGTAGTTGGATTTCTAGGAACGAGAGGACCTTGGGTCAAGAATCCATGGACAAATGTCCGCATTGACAACATCATCCTCAATGAAATGGTGTAAAACTCTTGCATCTTCCTCAGTAAGATCGAGCTCTTCTTGTACCTCGGGGGGAGTATGAAATTGATAGTTAACAGTTGAATCCTATGCCTTTGAATAGGCTCTGGAAACCACAACCCTATGACGTCTACCTTGAGAACGACAATTGGAGCCTCCATGTGCCATGAAGAGGGATCTAGAAGGATAACGAGCCTGGAGGGATAGCCATAGGTGAACAAATTAAGAGGGGGAGTTGGGAAAGACAGAGGAGTAAAGGAAGGATGCAAAGGAACAACAAACAAAGAAGTAGGATGAAAAGTGTTATGTAACGTCCCCACTATAATCCCCAGTTAATGCATAATGTAGATATGAAATGTGGCCACAACCAAGTGATGTATATGAGAATTGTATTTCTAAATTTTAATAAATAAAATGTGATGCTAGTTGTTGGGGGATATGGATAAAGATTGGGGTTGAATTAATCCAAAAGAGAGGGGAAGGTCTAATAGAATGTCTAAAGAAAGGGGTCCAAGGGAGAATTACCCATGTCTATTAATTCAAACGACTTCCTAAATTTCATGTTGGTATATTGTAATGTCCCATTCCAATTGATCATGATAGAGGATGACTCAATAGCCTATACTACTCTCATAGGCTATAGTAAACGAGGGAAAAGGGAGTCAAGGAGGTTTATTTGGTGTCACTAGGTTAAAATAATGACAAATCCTAAAGTGACATTAAATAAAATAAATAATTATATTTAAATGAAATTGGAGGAAAGATAAAGTGAGGGTTTCATTTGGTCAAAAAAGGGGAAAGATCTAGAAGGCCCGAAGGAAGGATAAATAGAGGGGTAACCTTCTCTTTGGCATTATGATTTGATCTCTCATTTTGGAGTGATATTGGAGCCATTGCTTTGTTATGTTTTAGCAAAACCCTTCCACTACTTCAGTCTAGTTTCGGTGGTGTAATACCCACCCTAGCTGGACAAGAGGGGAGTCGATCTAGGACTACCATTGGAGATTCACTTGGGAATTTTGTATTCAGTTGGAGAGTTACTGAGGTACGCATGAGGCTTACGAAAGTTTCTAGACGAGGTCGAGCCTAGAAATTTGTAGGTCTCAAGAGGGTTTCAAAGAAACCAGGGTTTAGGGCATCCCCGCGAGTTGAGTACAAGCATCCTACAAGGCCCCACTAGACATCCAATGATTGTCTTGTGAGGACCTCTACAATTGGGATTGCAACATTTCATATGGATCATGTCCGTAGGATTACAAGAGGGTCTCTAGTATAGCAGACATTACTGGAGCAGAGCATCGCAAGAAACATCATATATTGGCATTATTCCAGGTTTCCTTATATTGTTTTTAGTAGATTTGTGAAGTTTCCTTTCATCCTTTAGACTTGTGTGTTCATAAGTATTATGCATTTTTTATTACAACCATTAGATATCATTGTGTTTTTGTTTCCATCCATAATAAGATGCCATGGTTATCTCCTCTATTTTTTTTGTAATGGATGCATGCAATGTGTTTGCCAATATTCTTGCATGAGAAAATTGTTTGTAAGGGGTTAATATCAACATTAATACCAAGTGTTTGACATATTTACACAAGGAGAATTAACAATTTTTGGATAGAAAACATAATAAACCCATATAACCTAGTTGTGGACATTACATATATGAATCTTCTAAATTGTTGTTGAGTGTTCCCAAATCCAATCATTGAATACATGTAAGAGGGTGGGTGTGAGAAGTCACATTCCATAGTTATTGAGATCATGGGGGATGAGTACCATCATTTTGGGGAAGAGTGTAAGTCAAGAAAGTAAGCCAAAGAGAGGAAATCCATATGGGGAGTTGCAACAATTTTAGACAATTACTGTTTTCACATGAACAAAAAGCAGAGAGAAGAAAAGGAGATCTTGGAACTAGAGCAACCATGGAGGGTGAATTCTAGAGTGTATTTGGAGAAGAAGACTGAAGAGACATGTTTTCAGGCATGAAGAGTGAACTCCTGTGTGAGTTTCACTATAAAATCAAGTGATTGTCGTTGTTTTTCCTAGTAGTTTTACTAGCAGTGAGCTCCCTTGAGTTTCCTAATAGTGATATTATTGGTTACCTATGCCAGAGAGACCTTGATAAATGAACGGGATGCCCTATGGAATGAGAGTAGTGAAGGGGTACATTCCTTGGGTTGGGTAGGTCAAGAGAAAGAGAGTTGGTGGAAAATCAAGATAGCTATAGGAGAATACCAGTGGGCTGTGGGATTTTCTAAGCTAAAAGTGGACAATGAGAGACCACCCTCTTTTGTGGTTTGGTATCCCCAGCTTGGAGGTGAATTGTTGTTGATATTTGGAACAACAAGTCTATGGTTGGGTTGAACACCCATCCCAAGTAGTTGTTTGCACACCATTTTTAAAAGATAGGTGTTTTATCTTATTTCTATGTTACATTTTGAGTTTAATTGTTGTGTATTAACTCTGTGTTTAAGAACGATTTATATGTTGTTGTGTTGATTTATTTAAACTACATTCACATTGTTTTAGAATGTTGTAGATGCATTTAATTATGATATCAGACAATAGTTAAATCTGTGTGTAATTCATAGTTGGTAAGCTACAAGAAAATTAGTTAGCATAAATTTTTTGTTTTTATGTGTTTTTATGTGTTTTTATGCATAGTAATGATCCTCACCTGAGCTAGGGGTTGTTATAGGTTCAACCAAGGAGGGAGAATATAAAACCAAAGGAGAAAATAGGGACAATATAGGTCAAAAGGATTCCCTTTAAAACACAATGAATTTTCATAACGAGAAATGAAATCCCCCAAATCCCAAAAATCTAAGGAAGGAAGAGGGAAATTACCATTGCATGAGGGAAGAATGCAAACAAACCAGAATAAAAAAGCCAAAGTAGAATCGTTCATTAAATGAGGAGGGGTAAGAGATAGGTGCTTGGGGTATGGTCATAGGGAGAACAAGTGTGCACTCTCCCCGAGGCACCATCCTCCCACACACTTGCATCCCTACCACCCGATTCATGGGAGTACGATCAATCTACACATTAGTAGAGCATTACTCATGGAGAGTTGGTTGAGTTGAAGGATCCCACCTTGATTCCAATGGTTGTTGAGCTCTACGGAGTCCTTCATTGTCCAGTCGATCAACAACTTATTTTGTAGAGCGTTTGACGTGAGAAGTTATTACTACTTCAATTTTGGAGAGAACATATTGAATGCATTCCAGAATAATTTCTTGTCTCCAACTGAGGGATAATTTACTAAAAGGAGAGTCTTGCTGAATTTTTTTTAGTATCTGAATGATGATTTGAGAATCTCCTTCTACAATGATTTTGTTAAATCCTTCTCTAATGGTGATGTTTTGGCCTTTTTCAAGAGCTTGTAGTTGCAACATTATTGTTGTCAAAAAACAATGTAGTCTGCATAGATCTAGAGAACAATTCCTTTTTCGTTGAGAAATATACCTCCTAGTCCAGTAGGGCCTAGGTTTCCTTTGGAAGATCCATCAAAGTTGAGTTTGAGGAAGCCAACATGGGGTGTAGTCTATTGGGTTGGAGAGTTAACATGAGGATTTTTGTCTTTCCTACTCTTATATTAGTCTTGAGGATTATTTATGGGATATTTTGATCATAGATTGAACCTAGTTCACATTTGATAAGCTTCCCAACAAAATCCCTTTAAAACTATCATCCCGTTTGGTAACCCAGAAGAAAACACAACA
The DNA here is from genome assembly GCA_010110895.2 of Picea sitchensis. NCBI lineage: Eukaryota > Viridiplantae > Streptophyta > Pinopsida > Pinales > Pinaceae > Picea > Picea sitchensis. Next base: position 6,419 of record SNQJ01S0035636.1, on the reverse strand, counting down.
CACAGAGTGTATTGTGCAGTCTCACCCGAGATAGCTCTATGGGTGGATGTAATACTTAGGTGTTTGCAACTTGAGAATGAGCAGATATTTGTCATTGTGTTCTATAATCCTTATTAATCCAGTCTAACATATAATTATAACAATCATTCTATGCATGCATGTCGAATACCATATCTACTTATTTACCTCATTCATCTAGCATCCATCAATTAATCAAACATAAATATGCATACATTCATTCACATGACACAGTGTTACCATGGTTCACCCCCTCCTGGGCTACGTCCACAAAGATCTGGCTCTTAGGATTTTATTATAGTTCAGAAATATATCATGTCGCACATATTTACAATCTTATATCCCACCATTTCCCACATGCTCCTCGATCCATGTGAGGCTGAATAGATCGCAGCAGGATCCTCAGCCTGCGATCTAACTCTCAGGATCGAGTCACTCACTACCCTCCTATCTCACCATCTTAATGACTCTTTTAGTACTTACAACTATCTCTCTCTCTCTCTATGTATTTTGATATATTTTTCCCCTCTCCTTGTCCTCTCTTAAGTACTAATTATTTATACCCTTGGCTCAACCGCCATTACAATACATTACAAAATCCCTAATGCTACCGTCGTTAACTCTTCCTTTCATGCATGCATCTCCTGCTTCTCTTGCGCGTGCTTCTTTTCCTTCTAGCTATCTTTTCCTCCTTGCATGCTTCTCCTCCAAAAATAATCTTTCTTCCTAACTCAACCTGCATCCAATAGGCCCCCAACAATGACATGTGGCTCATCCCAAGCCAACCACCTAAACTTTGTGTGCTTCTTCAATCTCTCCTGTGAGAGCCTGGAAATTATCTGTGAGTTCCTTTGCTTGCGTTTGAGCTTGCATGATCTTCTCCCTGAGTGCATCCAATACCTGCACTGCAATCTCTTCATTGATCATCTCCATGCACTGTAACACCCTGTTTCCCCCAGTTTGTAATTAATCATAAAATAGGAATCACCATGCTAAGGCATGTGGAAAATGTAAATGTATTATTGTTTGAGTTTCCAATAACTGACTGTGGGGCTGAAGCCTTGAAAGTACTGGCCATGATATCACTAGAGTAAGAATGTGAAAACTATATGAGAGGGTTCATTATATCAAATAACCCCAAATTTCCCTTGATGAGGATGATAAACCTCCTTCAGATCCCAAGGAGAGAAATCAGTTAAGGAAGAAAATACCAGTGGTTGAATTATCAACTACCCCCATGAATGGGAGCATGGGCTAGCTGCAGAATGTCAGCCCGAAGTATGATAGAGACCTGCAAACCCGAGCTTCCTTCTGACAGAAGGAACGTGATGGGTTGGGAACCTTCCAAAAGAAGGAAGGTAAGATAGATACACACGGACAACTAGAGAGGACAGGGGGAGGAGAGAAAAATATTGTAAGGGAGTGGCACAAAGATCTCCAACAAGAGGAAAAACAGAAGGGTGCGAGTTTAATCCTGGGCAAGCATCCAATAAACCTCATCGAGGCCATAACAGAGAGAGAGAAATCCCTGAAAGTTCGCAGAGAAGAGAACCTGAGCAGAAGATGGAATAGAGAAAGGATCCTTGAGAACTGCGAGAGTTCCTTGGTGATATCATGGCTTAGCATGGGGGTGGCCATAGTGATAAGAATGAATGCCTCTGAGCCTATGGTAGGGTGGAAGGATGAACACCCACAGTCAGTTAGTTGGCGACAACCTGTAATAGATAAGTAATCACATATATGGTGTGTTTAAGTAGTACTGTGAGTTAAATTTAGATATGTTGTGAATGAACTTGAGATGGTTATGATTGCTTAACGATTCATACTATATTCCTTCTTTTGTATCTACCTGATTGTGTAATTAGGCAAGTAGGAAATCATATGGATAGGACATGTTTAATACTCGTAAATGCTTGTGTCTTATGGTGGCATAAGCCAGAGTCACGAACTATGTGTTCATCGACCGTGGACACAGTTTCATGTACGCATGCCAAACTTC
>SNQJ01S0035635.1:39176-63388 GCA_010110895.2 Picea sitchensis | reverse complement strand
ATATTCTTTTTGGATAAATATAATTTATTTTTGATATTTAAATATCCAGTTAAAATATATTTAAGGGAGTTACAAGGGTGGCATATGGTCAAAATGATTATCCTTTTTTTGTTATATTTCATGATTTAAAAGGAAAAAATGACGGGAGTCACAAGGGGTCCCACCTACCTAGTTATTATTAATTAAGACCCTTAACTATATTATTATTATTTATTTCTCCTAAACTAATTAGTTAAGTTAAATCAACTTAACTAAAGAAAGTAGTTGAACTACTTCAACTTATTTAGAAAGAATAAAAGTTGAATGAGAAGAAGAGACAAGAGGAGAATAGAAGGAGAAAACAAGACTAAGATTTGTTCTTTAGTTACATGAGATAGTTTCAGTTTTCCTTCATTTCTGAGTTTATTCAAAGCCTAATTCTCTTTTTGACAGCAGGGTCTTACTGTAGACAACAAGGTTCAAGACTGAACCACACTTTTCAGACGCTTTCTTTAGAGGTGCTGATCCATCCTTGATAGTCTGTGTATTCTTGTCTGTTTGTGAATTAAGTTTCATGGTTGATAAAGGATATTTTGCAGAGTCAAATTGGCAGCAGTTTGTGGCAAGTTGATCCAGATTATTAATTTCAGTTTTACTTTACTGTCAGAGTCCTTTTATTGGTGTTCATCGAAGATCTCTAAATCAGACTTTGGTCCATGCCCTCGCAGGGGTTTTGTAAAGAGAAAAACACTTTTGATATCTCAGAATGAAATAAAATAAAATTGCTATTCCGTCTCATATATGTGTATTTGTGACTTGGTGACTTTTCTCTTTTTGATCTCCATGTTTACTTAATCCGTGTACATTCCATAAGTTTTTATTTTATTTTATTTTTGCAACATATGTAAACTATAAATCAGCCTCAGTCCTTGTAATTAATACTTGCGAATTGAGAGAATATTTTGAGGCTATAAAACCTCAGGTGACATTCCCAACTATCTTGTCCTAGCTAGGAAAGATCTGAAAATGATTAAGTAAGGTAATTTATACCTTTTCCTCAACATTTATTTGGCGACCATACTGGGGGCAAAAAAAAAACTCATTATCTTTATTTCTCTGGTTTCTTATATTTTACTACTTTGTATTTTTGTATTTACTGTTTATATGCTTTTTTGTTCATAAGTTTTTTATTTTTTATTTTCCATGAATTTATCGAGTCCTATCTTGCATGATCATGTATAAATCTAATTTGAGCTCATTGTTAATGGTTAGTTGTCCTCTTTTCGAGGGTAACTTATGGGAATCTTCTCATAACCATATTGTTGATTTCCTTAGCTTCTGTCAATCTATGATATACATACTTCAACAGATATTATACATACTTCAACAGATATTTTTCCACTTTCCCTCCGTGGTAAAGCATGAGACTAGTCTAGACGTATAACATCTAGTCAAATTTTCACGGGAGAATCGATTTTTGTAAAAATTCTTATCGAATTTCCCTCTCCGACTATTTTTCATCACTTTGAATTTCTACTTGAAAGCATCCTTGATCCTCCTCGATGTAACTTTTTCTATGGTCCTCACGAACAATTAACCTGTGGATTGTTCTTAAAGGCTAAAAATGAATATCACACAAATCCCTCTCTCTCCATAACAAGTCTACAGGTTGACGATCATGCATCTCGTAGTGCTATATTCATAGAGGGTTGTAAGGATTATTGTCCTGATATGTCTACTAATCCTACTTCTGACAATGTTTTATTTGATGCCTTCTCCTTTAATGATGACCTTTTTGAAATATATTCTACTCAAGATCAACTTGTGTCTATTGAAGTAATCTTCATGGATGAATCCGATAGGGAGGATTCTCTTGATTTGAATAACACTATCCCTCATATTTCTCATGACCATTCTAAAGAAAATGAAAGAGGGGATTCAAGGGGCCATATAGATTCATATGTTGATTCTCCTTCTGAAAATTCCCATAAGGATAATCAAGATTTTGCATTGTAAAATTCCTTTACAAACCCATTGTTTCAGTTCAAAGAGGTTGAGTAATTCAATGACGATATACATATCTCCATTGCATGCATGCTTTATTTTGATAATGATAAATTAAAAGGGATTCCTATGCATTTGAATCCTTTATTTTCTCCCTCGGTACATGGTAGTTCTTTTCCTAATCAAGAAATCGTAAATGATGACCTTATAAAGCTTAAAGATCCCATTAAATCCATACTCTTAATCAAAACTTCTAACCATAATTCTAATGTTATTGATCATGCGCATGTTTTGAATATCAAGCCAAAATCCCATCTTGTTGGTTGGCAAGTCCTACAAGATGGTAATCACTTTTTCTGGATATTGATAGGCCCACTACTCTTGCTACATGTACCTGTTGGTTGGTAGGGTGATAGACACTCTTTATGCATCATATTTCAATTCATTAATCATTAATCCAAAATAGATGATGCATTTCTCTATGCAAAATGCCATCCTACCTCACTCCAAGAATGTTGTCCCTTCCTTTTGTACATAAATAATAAACTGGGTTTTTAGTTTATTTAGTTTTGTGTTTCGTTCTTTCTGTTCTATTTAGATTGTTTTCCTATAGTACAAATGATTCCCACTTGAAACATTACGTGGAACCAACTTGATTGATAAACGCTGCATGGAAGTCATTGTTGTATTATAGTTTTCTGTTTCACTGTTTTGGTTTTGCTTTGTTGATTGATTCATTTTCCATTGTTTCATTTATGTTGTTTTTATTTTGTTGTTTTCCTTTTTGTTTATCAGAAATAAACTTTGGATCAGTTCCACCACAACGATGTTATTTTGTAAGTATTGTTGATCAATAACAATCAAGTTACACAACTATCACAATGTCCCCCTTGTAGACATCATTGAAATTGATCTTTGCTTCTAGTACTGTTGTTAGATAGATGATTGAATTTTCATCCCTACTTTCTGCTATCCCTTGCTTCCCTCCACCTCGAGATTCAAAAGAGCATACCATAAAATTTTCTCCTTAAAACAAGAAACACTTTTACTATGACCGATCGAATGTTATGCATACAAGACCAAACCCCCTCGTATGTAACAATTTTCATGAGATATTCCCAAAGTCCCGAATCATTTTTTTCCCTTAAACTGCCTCACTCCCCCTATTCCACAATCATTCTGGTAAATACTTATTTGATCTATGATTCACTTGGTCTGCAAAACTAGACATTATGAGTTCTTAATCTGTTGGAAACAAATTTCCCTGTTGAGTCACCAGTTTGTTGATGCTTGAAAGTGCAACGTTGGATACTATGCTCGCAAATGATTGCCAAGCTTTATTATTTAACTATATTAATAATATACTAGTAGGTGGGACCCCCTTGTTATACTTATGCAACTATGGTGGATAATCATCACTTATATTTTGTTTGTCTATGTGATGGTAGCAACATAGTTTTCTACAATTCATTTGTTTTAGATCACAGTTTAAATGGTAATATGTGGTGTGTCGACGCTTAAAATCGCAACGATGAATACTTCCCGCAAATGATTGCTAAGATCTATTATTTATTTATGATAATAATTAACTAGTAGGTGGGACCCCCTTGTAGACTAGAGGTGCTATTATGGATGTGTTACGCTGATATGTTTGTTGATGTTATGATGATTCTTACACAGTCTTCTATAGTTGATGATGTAGTCTTGGTTTCATTTGTTATGCGAATGGTTGGTTGATGTATTATTACTAAATGATGTTGATGGTTACTCGTGTTGGATCATGTTGTCATTGATGCCAATGGTTTGATTGATTGATGTCATGTGATTGATTGATGTCAAAGGATTGATTGATTGATGATTGATGTAATGTAATATGTATTTTCCTTGATGAGAATGCATAGATGAAGATGGATCAATGAGTTGTCATTGATATGCTGAAGATGGATCAATAAGTTGTCATTGATACATGATGAAGATGGATCGATGTGGTTTCATTGGTATATGATGCACTGTTGGAAAAATTTATAGATGAGTCATTATTGTCTTATCATGATTGATAAGGTGCACAAATGGATGAACTCCAAAGTGGTCCCCTTATGGTGAAATCCCTCACGGGAAGACGCTTTGCGGATTGAGTTATCCTAGAAGAATGGTTGGAGGAACCATGCTCTCACTATTGTCTTATTATGATTTATAAGGTGCACAAATGGATGAACTCCAAAGTGGTCCCCTTATGGTGAAATCCCTCACGGGAAGACGCTTTGCAAATTGAGTTATCCTAGAAGAATGGTTGGAGGATCCATGCTTGTATGTGGAATAATGAGATGAATATCAAGGAAATTGTTGGTAAAAATATCCTAGATGTATATTTCTTGTCATTCCATTTGCGGTGGTATGTAGAACGTCACATAACTCCTCACGGTTAGAGAGTTATGGCCATGAGAAGTTGGAGACCCCAGGTTTGGGTAATGGACCCAAGTTTGCTTGATGGGTAATGGTACGAGTTATGATATATTTTCAGACAATACTATTCTATATGGATAGTATATGTCATTCCATTTCTGGTGGTATGTGGAATGCCACATAACTCCTCACGGTTTGAGAGTTATGGCCTTACGAAGTTGGAGGACCCTCACATGTCATCTAGAAGCCCCAAAAGGTCAAAGTAGTCAAAGTGGTTTAAGGGAATTTAAAAGGTAAATAATAAAGTGAAGTTATGAGTGTACTATAATTCAAAGTGAATACAAAATAAATTATTTAAATAATAAATTTAATGGAGAAATTAGAAGTGGGTTAACCCTAAAATAAGGAAAGTGGGGGCTACTTGGAAGAGTATAAATAAGAGGCAAGACTCTCTCAATTTAATCACACTTGAGCATATTAAATATCTATATGTGTCTGAGGTAACCAAAGATATCTAAATCGGAATTCTGAGTGAAGGTGAAGAAAAGAAGGCCGAAATGCAAGGAAGGATAAATTCTTTTGATGGTGCTTTATAAGGTATGTTATTTACAAGTCATCTCACCATTTTCGCTATACATTTTTTTATATAATGATTCAGGCCGTGAAATTTCTATGCCATTGTGAAAACATATCCAAGTACCTATGGTAAAAAATTCAGCTTGTGGGTTGTTGCAATTTTGGAGTTACACTCCGTGGAAAATAGGGTTTGTGGCTAGTCCCGAAACTAGTCAAAAACAAGTGTTTCGGGTAAAAACGTCGTAACTTCTTCATAACAGATCCAAATTCAGTGAGACAAAATGTGTTGGTTAGGGTATATTATTTAGTATTTTGTGTAATATTTTTAGATCAATTCAGAAAATATTCCATGCGGGGCACGCTCTACAAGGTCACTCTCTAGAATAAGGTAGAATTAAACAAGGTATGTCATTTTTGCTATAACTCCTTTTCTGAGAGGTTCCAAGTAGTGAAACTTGGAGGAATTGCATAAAACACACTGAATAAAATTGTGTATCAGTTTCATATCTTTATACATTACAGGTACAAAGTTATTATTACTTCAAGTTAGGGTTGTTGACTAATCCAAAACTAGGCATGTGAGACTAAAAAAAAGTTTGATGAAAATGCTAGTCTCTTGTTGTTAAAGTTAAGGAAGGTTTGCAGGAATGCGATCATATACACGAGGTCTATTACAGAGCTACAAATCAGATTTGGATGATTAAATTGATGAGGGCTTTTGGTTGAGGTACATGTTGAGTACATGGTTGAGACAAGTAGTTGTTGAGTTGGCACATACATGAGGTGTATAGTTGATGATGTAGGTACATATTGATAAGTAATAGTTGATGAGTTGTTGACACATGATTGGTACATACTTGGTACATGGTTGGATGCACAATTTTTCTTTTTATTATGGACTTCAATCCGGGGGATTTTCAGCAACAACTAAATAGAGTACAACTCTACAAGAGCACCAGCTCTATATGCAAGACTCAGCTTACATTCTCTTGTTTATGTAAGTACGGTTGATCACAGGTTATTTGGTATAGGTTGGTGCATGGTTGATGCACTTGTTTATAATTACAGGTTGATTACAGGTTGTTTTGTACGAGGATTTGGTGCATGGTTGATGCACTTGTTTATGTTGTCAGATTAATATTTGTTGAGAGTTGTTCTTGCCTCATCTTTGTTGGTGCTGAGAATGTAAGTGAGTCTTGCATATAGAGCTGGTGCTTTCTGAGGATTCATACTCTATTTAGTTATTCATCCGGTTGAAGTCCATAATAAAAAGAAAAATTGTGCATACATCTGTGTTCCTTGTGTGTTCCCTTGTGGAGATGATTTGTTGATGATATATTTGCTGATATATATTTGCTGATATGTATTCACATCTAACTGATTATAAATAGAAAACAATGAGTAATGAGAAAATATTTGAATGTTAACTAATGAGTTTTTTGTGTTAAGAGGAAGTTTTGGAAAAATATCCCCACACTCATTCACCCTCTAAGTGTGGTAGGTGTGTCCAACAACTTCACTTGTCACAATGGATATAAGAATTATGTTGTTTTATAGGTGCTATGTTATGCATTAACATCGATTAAAAATATTACTTTTGTGTTTTATGCTAAAGGATGAGATTGTAGCTCAAAACAAAAGGGAAAAACTATGGATAATTCCTTAAGGTTATTGAAAAAACATTATATATAAGCCTTAAAAGTATATATAATAAAGAGAAAAATTATTGCATACATATTATGTTGCTTTATTGTTCCTTGTGGAATGATTTGTTGATGATATGTTGTTGCTGATATGTATTCACATCTAGCTGATTATAAATATAGAAAACAATGAGTAGCCAAGGCAAATGTTGAATGTTAACTAGGTTTTTGTGTAAAGAGGGGAAGTTTGGGAAAAGATCCCCACAGGTCCATTTCACCCCCTCTAAGTGTGGTAGGTGTGTCCAACAATTGGTATTAGAACAGGTCTTCACTACAAGCCTTAACAAACTTGAAGGAGATACATAGACACACAAATGGATGATGAGGTTCCAATCCTTGACGAGGAAAAACTATTTTCTGGAGAATAGAGATGATAGTGTATTTGAGACAATGGGAGTAGCTATTTGGAGGAAACCATCGGTGGATATGTTGGATTGAGAAGAGACAAGGTCAGCACATTACAACTCAAAGGGAAGGAAAAGAGGTGATGCATTGGATCTCAAGACCATTCTTAGTGGACTCCTCAAAACTATCAAAGGAGCAGAACAATGCACTTCCGCTAAGGATCTATGGCCAAAGCTAGAAGAAACATATCAAAGAGAAGGAGGAGAGATATTGAGAAACCCACTCCATCAAGGTCACTAAAAGGGTAAAAGAATCTCAAAAACTCTTAAGATGCATTATTTCTAAATGTGATTTTAGAAAACATTTCAAATTGAGATAAAGAGAACAAAGTAATGATAGCACAAAGGAGGAAGATCTTGAAGACATTTCAAATGAGAGGGCAAGATCAATGTGATGGTGTTGGCAAGAAGGAGAGATATTGAAGGTAAAAGAAGAATCTCCCAAGACTCTTGATTGCAATGATTCAAAGTGTGATGATGTTGAAATTTTCTCAAGTGAAGAAAATGATCACTAGAAACAATTTATTGTAAAGTTTGGTGGTGGTTATCCCATGGAAAGAATAGAAAGAGAAAATCTAGTAGAACTTCAAAATGAAATTGAAGAGGAGGGTTTATACATGTATAGGGTGATCATTTTATACACACTATAACTATCTTTAGGATAACACTAAGAAGTTTCCTATGAGAAGTCAAAGGTTATTGAAGTTAAAGGGGAATGCTCAAAGAACAAGAAGAGTTCTAAATTAGAAAGGAAGAGAATCCACAAGACTAAAGAATGGAAAAGAGATATAAATGTAGATGATGAGATTAGAAAAAGTTTTTGAAACCATTGTCCATCTTAAGACCCAAATTGAAGAAATAGGGAATAGAGGAACTATTGAAGATTCAAATAAATGAAAAAGAAGGAGAGTCATGTTGTAAGCTAGAAGCTGAAATTGTTGACCTTAGAGGGTGGAAAAGTCAAATAGAGATTCTTGAATAGCTCAAGAAGCTTGGATGAGATATTGGAAATTCAAAGATCACCATGTTATAAATCAGGTCTTGGATACGAAGAAGAAGCTACATATGTTGAATAAAGCACCTCAAAGAAACATGATGTAAGTCCATCACAGAAGGGAGAGACAATGTTGCAAAACAACCATCTACACAAGACAAGAGATTTCAAAGAACAAAACAAGGAAGACATAAAGCTACTTTTGGGACACCAAAACAAGGTATGAAAGTATTTTTCATAGGCATTGTTATTCATATACAGAATATATGGTCACAAGATTTTGAATGTATATCTTATGAAGGAATATGTGAAGGTTACAATAACACCACAAGGTGTTGGAGATGTGATCAAAATTACTGGGACACATTGCTGTTCACTTTTAATAAATCCATGAGGATGCCTGGCTGTGGTGGATTTGGCCACCAAATCCAAAGTCTTTGAACACAAGAAGAAGTCCATGATGGGGACTTCACATATGGCTAGAAGAGGAATGAAGTAATAAAGGGATAAATATTTGAAAAGATAGATGCTCAGGCTCAAAGAGTTAGAGGAAGGGTCATCTGATTGGGTGAAGAGCCGGAGGCAACCATGTCGGAGATGAAATCACGAAGGGAGGTACAAAGTGTCATCCTTGAGAGCACAAGTGAATTGTGATGGTGTGGTCTGGCGATGCATACTGACCTTGAATGGGTGTGATACACACACCGCAGCTTTGTTGTGTAGAGGCCAGCATTATATGTGTAAAGCAGGAAGAGTACACATGGCACCGAGGAGTTTGATGTGATGGTATAACTACGTATTCGCGAGTCACGACATTGTTTATTCTGAGTTGACCTTTGTTTCATCAGGATTTTCATGGTGAGATCACACAATGGGTATAATAAAAAATATTAGATTACATGGAACTAACTTAAAGGTATGGATTGATGTTGATCTGCTGGGTTTAATCATTTTGTGATGTTGATGGTGGTGTACATGGGTGGTATATCTTATGATGTATTATTGGAAGCATATATTGATATCATGGTGCATGCATTTTACTACATATGGATTAGGCTACATGTTGGGAACTTATCACGGTTTAGGTGAGTTGATAGAGGTGATCATGTTGTACATCGGTGATCTATAGTTGATGCATGATTGGTACTTTCTAGTACATTGGAAGGGGCACCTACTATAGCGGTTTGATTGGCACATGTTTTATGGAGGTTGGCATATATGTCATTCATCATTTGTGGTATTGGTGCATGGTGTGTATGTTTGATAAACTCATAGATGACATATGCTTGATGATACTACACCATTGGTACACTACTTTATTAGCACAACAATTGGCATTTGTTTGAAGATACATGATTGTGGCACTTGGTTCATGATGGGAGACATATCATGAGTGATATGATACATTGTTTTGTATGTTGTTAGATGCACATAGTTGGCATATTGGTAGATGCACATGGTTGGCATATTGTTAGATGCACATGTTGGCATGTTGATAAAGGTATATGATTATTACAATCCATGGATGATATCTTTTGACAAAACACTGATGTTGATGTACATAGGTGTTGTGCATGATGAGCACATTTTGTACCACGATGTATAGTTGATATTTGGTTCATGTTCTTTATTTCATTGTTGACATGTCTTTTGCTTCATGATACTTGATATGGCATGATTTTGATACATGAACAGGTCCAAAGGATGCGTTATATGGTGGCACAATGTTCATCTTGCAGAAAGATAGGGGAGACATACCAGGGGGAGTCATTCTTCTTCTCATGATTCTAGGAGATATTTATCGGATGCATACCTAGAAAGATCCCTATACTTGAAAGAGCAAAGGAGCATAATTTGAGTATTTTCAATGTATCTTCAACATTACTTGAGAGTGATATCCATTGTTCAAAGGGGAGATATTATTCAGAGGAAGATCAAAGTCATTCAGATAGGGGGCTGACCCAAGGAGAGTTCAAACAAGGAGCAACCCAGATGGGGAATGTGCCCACCATTGATGTCAAAGGGGAGAGTTAATCCCACATTGATGTTATTGATGTTTATTGATGGGGAGACATAGTCACATTGACTATTGATGTAGAGAATGCATTATCTACATGTTGACATCAATAATTGGTAATTAGTGTTGACATCAATTTGGTATTTCCATCAATACAAAGAGATTGTTGGATCATGTTATTATTGATGCCAATGGTTTGATTGATTGAAGTCAAGTGATTGATTGATTGATTTATTTATTTCAAAGGATTGATTGATTTATGATTGATGTAATATAGTATGTATTTCCCTTGATGATGAGAATGCATAGATGAGAATGGATCAATGAGTTGTCCATTGATATGATGAAGATGGATCAATGAGTTGTCACATTGATACATGATGAAGATGGATATATGTGGTTTTCATTGGTATATGATGAATTGTTGGAAAAATGTATAGATGACTCATTATTGTCTTATCATGATTGATAAGGTGCACAAATGGATGAACTCCAAAGTGGATCCCCCTTGCTTGAACCCTCATGGGAGAGGCCGGTTTAGAGTTGGGATTACATCCCACAGAAGAATGGTTGGAGAACCATGCTCTCACTGTGTCTTATCATGATTTATAAGGTGCACAAATGGATGAACTCCAAAGTGTTCCCCACTTATGGTGAGAAATCCCTCACGGAAGATGCTTTGTGGATTTGGTTATCCTAGAAGAATGGTTGGAGGACCAATAGCATATGTGGAATAATGAGATGAATATCCAGGAGAGCTGATTAAAATGTCCTAGATGGATGGTGATTTTCATTCCATTTCCATTGTCATGTGTAACATCACATAACCCCCCACGGTAAGAGAGTTATGGCCATGTGAGGTTGGAGAAAGGTTTGGTTAATGGAATTAAGTTTGTTTGATGGATAATAGTATGAGTTATGATATATTTTACATTAATACTATTTCTATATGGATATCACATGTCATTCCAAATTTTAAGGTAGGGTATAGCCCAAGGACATCCATAACTCTCACGTTTTGAGAGTTATGGCCTTCTGAAGTTGGAGGACCCTCACATGTCACATCTAGAAGCCCCAAAAGGTTAGAAGTAGTCAAAGTGGTTTAGAGGAGTTTTAAAGGGTAAAGCCAAAAGTGAAGTGATAGGTGTTACTAGAATTTCAAAGATTAGATACAAAATAAATTTAAATAATAAATTTAATGGAGAGGAAATTAGAGTGGGTTAACCCTAAAATAAGGGGAGACATTGAGACCCAAGAAGTGACCTAGAGGTGTTTTAAGGAAGCTACTTGGGGTATAAATAAGAGCGAAGAGCTGTCATTTTAATGCACTTGAGAATGTGGGTATTTATATGTGTGTGCAGGGTAGCAAGGATATATAAACAAGAATTATGAGTGAAGGTGAAGAAAGAAGGCCGAAATACAAGGGAAGGAACAGTGCTTTTTGATGGTGCTTTCTAAGGTGGCCTTCTGAGGTCCTTCACCATTTCGCTATAACTTTTTTTCTATAGTACTTCGATTGACAGGTAGAAATTTCTATTCCATTGAGAAACATAATGTCAAAGTATCACATTGGTAAAATTCAGCTTGTGGGTCATTGTAGTTTAGGTTATCCAGAGTGGAAATGGGGTTTGTGGCTAGTCGAAATTAGTCAAAATGGGTGTTTTGAATTTAAAACATTGTAAATTCGTCCTGATGGATCAAATTTGGTGAGAAAAATGGAAGTTTGGGGTACAATCTTTAGTATTCTTTTGCTTAACGGTTCATATCAATTCAATGAAATATTTTATTGCGAGGCATGCTCTACAAGATGGCTCTCTAGAATGGCTTGGGGTACAGGTATGCCATTTTTTGCTATAAATCCTTTTTAAAGGAGGTTCCAAGTGGTGGAAATCTTGAGGGAATTGTATAAAACACACTAGAGAAAATTGTGTATTAGTTTCATATCTTCATACATTGGGTATAAGAGTTATGATTACTTCAAGTTAGGGTTGTTGACTAATCAAAACTAGGCATGTGGGACTAAGAAAAGTTTGATGAAAATGCTAGTCTTTTGTTTATAAAAGTTAAGGAAGGTTTTTTTAGGATTCACCTACACCACACTTAGGGAGTGAATGAGTGTGGGGATCTTTTCCCGAAACTTCCCTCTTACATAAAACTCATTTGTTAGCATTCAGAATTTACTCATTACTCATTATTTCATTTATGGAGGTTTAGATGTGAACATTTATCAACAATATATATCAACAATACCTCATCAACAAATCATCTCCACAAAGGAACAGGAACACCACGATGTATGGCTAATTTTACACTGCTTTATTATGGACTTCAGTCAAAGGGACTTCAATGACAACTGAATAGGGTACAACTCTACAAGGCTTACCGGATCTATATAGAAGACCGACTTAGATTCTTAGCACCAAGCGAGATGGGCAAAGTCCTGTATTCCATCGATATGTACTATAAACAAGATCATCAACCAATATAACCAACATGCCAAACAACTTTATTACGATAAATAAGTGCATTAACCATGTACCAAGTATATATAATCATGTGTCAACTAATAATCAACAATAACTCACCAATATGTACCAAACATCATCAACCCCATACACCTCATGTATGTGCCAACTCATCAGCTGCTTGTCTCAACCATGACTAGTTTGGATTAGTCAACAACCTAACTTGAAATAATCGCTTTGTACGTCTTTGAATAAAGAGATCTGAAACTAATAATACACAAAGTTATTTCGTATGTTTTGTGCAAATTCATTCAAAGTGGCACTACTTGGAACCTACAGGAAAATGAGTTATAGCAAAATGGCATACCTTCTTGAATTAGAAACTTATTCTAGAGCGACTTTGTATAGAGTGCCCCACACAAACTATTTATGAAATGATGGAAACTATTATAGAGAATGCTACATGTGTACCCTAATGGAGCGCATTTGAAGATCTCATTGAATTTGGATCACATTATGGAAAGGAGTTATGACATTTTACCCGGAAACACTGATTTTGACTAGTTCGAGGCAATACGAACCCTATTTTCCACAGGTGTAACTCAAAAAAATGCAAAGAGACCATAAAGGTGAATTTGTAACCGGATACTTGGATATGTTTTCTCACTTTGATAGCAATTTCAAGGTCTAGTCATTATAGAAAAAATGTATAGCGAAAAGGAAATGGTGAGATGGCCTGAAATAACATACCTTAGAAGCGCCAATCGAATTTATCCTTCCTTGCATTTTGGCTTATTTTCTTCAATTTCCCTCGAATTTCGGCTTAGATGTAAGAACACCTCATTCACCTATATCTTCAATATCCTCAAGTGTTAGACACCAAAATGCTGACTCTCACAAAGAGCTCTCAATCAATACTCAAAATATAATTTCCAATCTCCATTGATCCACAAAAGTGATGATCTACAAGAGACCATTTGCTATATTATTTTATACTTTCATCCTTTAGGTCCCTTAACCCATTTCCAGGTCACTTAGCCTATTTCTAGGTCCACTTAGCCCTATTTTCCTTATTTTAGGGTTAACCACTTTCCATAAATAGAAGTTCTCCAACACTTTAACATTTAAATATTCCTTCTTGATTTTGTCACCTTACTTTATCATTTCTTGATTTTGTGCTTCTTGATTATTTAAATAATCCACCTTGAATTTGTCACTTTAATTTATCATTTAAATAATATTAACCATTTCTAGGTCCCCTTAACCTATTTTCCTTATTTTAGGGTTAACCGCTTATAAATGTTCCTTCTTGATTTTGGCACCTTAAAATACCCCTTGATTATTTTAAATAATCCACCTTTAATTTGTCATTTTAATTTATCATTTAAATAATGTGCTTGTTCTAGGTCACTTAACCCTATTTTCCTTATTTTTTTAGGGTTAACCACTTTCCATAAATATTCCTTCTTAGTTTTGTCACCTTATTTTATCATTTCTTCTTTTAGGTCACTTTGACTTCTTTTGACCTTGGGGGCTTGAAGCCTTCATGTGGGGTCCTTCATCTTAGACCATAACTCTCAAACCATGAGGAGTTATGTGACATTCCACATACCACCATAAAGTGCATGACAAACACTATCCATCTAGGATGGTTCACCAATAATTTCCTTGATCTTCATCCTAGATTGTTTACCTCCATACAAGCATGGGTCCTCAACCATTTCAACTGGGATGCTCTATCCGTAAAGCGTCTTCCCATGGGGATTTCACCATAAGTGGACCACTTTGGAGTTCATCCATTTGGCACATTATCAATCATGATAGAGACAATAATGAGAGCATGGTCCCTCCAACCATTCTTATAGGATAACTCAATCATGGCGTCTTCTGTGAGGGATTTCACCATAAAGGGGACTACTTTGGAGTTCATCCATTTTATTGCCTCAATCCTTGATAAGACAATAATGAGTCATCTATACATTTTCCAACAATGCACATATACCAATGGAACCACATCGATCCATCTTCATCATGTATGATGACAACTCATTGATCCATCTTCATCTATGCATTTCTCATCAAAGGAGAAAATACATATTATATTACATAATTCATCTATGCATTCTCATCAAGGAAAATACATATTATATTACATAAATCATCAATCAATCAATCCTTTGACATCAATCAATCACTTGACATCAATCAATCAAACCATTGGCATGAATGACAACATGATCCAACAAGTTTGCAGGAATGTGATCATATACACGAGGTCTATTACAGAGCTACAAATCAGATTTGGATGATTAAATTGATGAGGGATTTTGGTTGAGGTACATGTTGAGTACATGGTTGAGACACGTAGTTGATGAGTTGGCACATACATGAGGTGTATAGTTGATGATGTTGGTACATATTGATGAGTCATAGTTGTTGAGTAGTTGACACATGATTGGTACATACTTGGTACATGGTTGGATGCACTTGTTTATGGTACAAGTTGATTACAGGTTATTTGGTACAGGTTGGTGCATGGTTGATGCACTTGTTTATGGTACAGGTTGATTACAGGTTGTTTGGCACAGGTTGGTGCATGGTTGATGCACTTGTTTATGTTGACAGATTGATATTTGTTAAGGATTGTTGCCAAATCTCAGTTGGTGCTGAGAATGTAAGATGAGTCTTGCATATAGAGTTGGTGCTCTTGTAGAGTTGTACTCTATTCAGTGGTTGCTGAAAAACCCCTGGATTGAATCCATAATAAAAATAAAAATTGGGCAAATGTTGAATGTTAACTAAGGAGTTTTTGTGTAAGAGGGAAGTTTTGGGAAAAATATCCCCACACTCAATCACCCCCCCCTCTAAGTGTGGTAGGTGTGTCCAACAACTCGCAATACAGGGCAATGGATATAAGAATTATGTTGTTTTATAGGTGCTATGTTATGCATTAACATCGATTAAAAATATTATACATGTTTTTATGCTAAAGGATGAGATTGGAGCTCAAAACAAAAAGGGGAAAAAACTATGGATAATTCCTAAGGTTATTGAAAAAAGATTATATATAAACCTTAAAGTATATATAATAGTGAAAAATGGAAAGTGGTGGACCTAGCTTCTATACTATGTGCTTGGTTAAAGGATTATATGTGAAACACATATGGTAATGTTTAACATATGGTTATGGTTAAAGTTTGATATGATTCAGGTGGTGCACTATACAAAGGATATGGCATTGAATTTATGCAATGGATATGTGTTTGAATTCAATGGTTGATGTTATGGTAATGGGATGGATAGTACGTTGAATTGAATAGGGCCAGGTGAGGAAACAACATGCATTTACTGGGCATCCCTCCAAACCACCCTCGAGCCCGTCACCCCAGCCATAGTTGCATTTGGATCTGTTGGTTTTGAAAGCTTCACAATTTCAGGTTTTAAAAGGGAAAACACAGGCCAAATCTTCCTTGAAGTGATTTTTCCAGGTATGGATCCTTTGTTTTCCATCCATGATGGTCCCTTTGTATTATGAATCAATTTTTTGGCTCAAGATTGCACGGGTTCTGAATTTTTCTTGAGTTTTCGACTGGGTGTCAATGTTGTGTTTATGGTGTTCTCTATGATTATTGTGGAATGTTTGATTTTTAAAAGAAAGGAATGGGTGTTATTGCTTTGAAAAGCCTGTGCATTGGTTATCGGTTTAAAAGAAAATGTCAGTCAACTTGGGTTTGTATTCTGGTTCTCTGGGAAAAATGATGACAATGGTGGAACAAGCTCTGAGTTTTTATTCGCGTGGGGTTTTACCACCAGTCTGGGTTAGTTGTTGTCACCACTTTTTTGTCTCGGTTGTTGTTGTGATTTATTCTCTAGGTTGCAATGCAACTGTCGACAGTAGCATTTTTCTTGCTCTATTTGGCCAAGCCCCAAGCTATTGTTTGTTATGGCTTTTTCTTCATTGTCACTATCACTGAAAGAATTTCACAGGCCAATCTTTGTATCGCCCAGAATATTAAATGGAAGCATGAATATGTATCGATTGGCCACAGGTTGTGCTTGTTGGAGCCGCCCTTGTTTTTTTTGTCTGTCACAATTTTCATTTTGATGCTTGAAATATAAATATGGTTTTCTTTTTCCCTCCGAGATATTCAGACCTCTGGAACTTTGTCACGTGAGCAACGATGATTTTTCTACTCTCGAAACAAGTCCTACCTTTGATAAGAATGTTCCCTCTTTTTGTTCTACTTCGGGATCTCACAGGTTGGATACTATAACTCATGAATTCACACGTCCTGAGTCATGAAACAACGAAGTCGTTTTAAATTTTCACTCAAGACAGTAACAAGGGTAAATTTTTTAACTCATGATTAGACGTCGTCGGGGTTTCGTGCCTCGACGTTCGCCAAACCCAAATTTTTATTTTTACAACCCCAAGAGCCGAGAACACGAGGTCCTTTCTGGATAACCCATGTCAAGGATTAAAGGCAAAAAGCTAACAATGGTTAAAGTTGTTCTCGACATTTCGCCACTCGACACTATCTTTTTCGAAAGTTACGGTGTCTAAACCCCGACTCACGAAGTCATGATGTAATTATAACATGATTAATTAATCACTTAATCCAAGATTATCTTCCCCTTAATTAAGTCTTGTTATCGCGATCTCGCGGTTTCGCAACTCGGCATATAAATCTCTCAGAAACTTATCTTCGAAGCTCCGAGTCGCGATATGGCGAAAGTGATAATTATAAAATTAATCGAGCCTCAGATCGCGATTACCTTTTTATTAACCAAAATCGCTATTCGCAGTCTCGGGCGTTAAAGACTCAAGATGTTAAAGAAAAATCCCCGATATAATGAGTGGCGAGATATTGATTAACGTTGGCGAGATGGGATTAATTAAACTAAAACAAGACAGATCCCACGTTTCGATGCTTGCACGATTCATGAGGAAACCTTTTCACTCCATACACCAACTGACTTTGAAACCACCAAAATTTATGACATTAATGAAGAAATAGGGTAAATCTATGAATATAAGATCAGATTTTTACGGCAACGATTTATTTCTAAATATGATTGGACATGCTTGTTTTGAAAGGTACCGATTTTTCAAATATATGTAAGAGCTGCATTTCATTATAGCAAATGCATTTTCATAGCATGTAGAGCTCATCACTTCTGAGTAAACTAACTTATGTATGTATACGCAGTTCTATCGCAGAAGAGCTAAAACACAAGTTTCAGCCATGGCTCCGTGGAAAGCAGCAAAGGTGAATGTTGAGGTTGCAGGAAAAGGCTCAGACAATGTCTCTGATACTTCGCCCCGAAGTATCGACTCGGTCGCTAACTGGTCATTTGTTTCAGACATTCTGCAATCAGAATTGGTGGATTATTCCAACGACTCCGACGACAACAAAAGCGATGATATAAACACCAAGTACAAAATAGTCATCCAATCTGAAATGCACAGAGTAGGAGCCAGGCCACGGTTGCTTCCATATTATGACATGGTCCGATGGGTGTTGGATCATGTGGACATACCGACCAGGACTATCATGGACAAGCAGAGACTCACCATAGGGAATTTTAGGCCTGAGCATCTGCAAACCATGTATAATCTACCCATGACGTCCGACTACACATATGGCGCTGAGTTCTTGGAGGAATTCAAGGAGAAGGAGTGTACACAGTATGATAAAACCATATCCAGTGTGATAAAGGATTGGGTTTCATGCACCGCGAAGTTCAGAGCTAATAACCACGTCGTTTATTCAATCGCTTCGTTGGAACCGCAGTATAAATATGCGGCCATGATGACATGCCGGTTATATGGGAGAGAGGACACATCACATTTTTTCCTTGCGTGGGTGCCTCTAATGTTTCGGGTCGCAGAAGGTTGTTCTTTTGATTGGGCAAAGATGCTTTCAGATATCTTGGCCAATCGGGTCACAGAGTATCGAGAGCAGAAGGAAAGTGGGAAGGCGTCTTCATTCTTCATGTCCGCATACATTATGGATGCAATTTGTTCTATGACACCATTTCCATTGATGAGATGGAGTTGGACTCCGGCCGAAGACAAACCCATACATGTATATCATGCTAAATTATGGGAAAACAAAGAAGAAAAGTTTGCATATGAAATTTTTAATTGGGTGATGGTGCCCCTGCATGTCACCATTTTTGGTCACCCGCCACCCCAGATCTTGGACAACATAGTAACAAATCTGAGCAGCATCGCAGATTGGTATGTAGAAGCATAATTTTCATACCTCAGAGTTTTTAGGGCTTCTGTTCCCCCACATGCGCTGCCATTGTTCATTCCAGACAAGCTGGCTTCTCGCGAGGTTGCCCGGCAGATGGTAATTGGCGGTGTGAGTAAAGAGATTAAAGGGTACTCAAAGAAGGTATGGCCATCTTTTCCCATTCATTTGAATTCTTATTCTTTATTATATTTCGGGCATGCCAAAGCCGAGGCTGCAGCCCTGGAAGACCTAAATTTGGTCACCATCAAATACAAGAAGCACGATCCACAGAGGGTCATGAGCAAGAGATTTGAGCATGAGAATTCACCCTCGGATGACATTTTCTGAGGAGCGAGGTCCTATGAAAAAATTCTAGTTCGGATTCAATCATTGGCACCCGAGGAAAGAGCCGATGTCTTGAAGTTCCAGGAACACCGACGTAGCTGTCTTCCAGCTGTGTTGCGAGGTGAGGGCCCAGGTGCTTCGGAGACAAAACAGAAGGATGCCGAAGGTTCTAAAGATGCAACTCCCGACCAAGGAAAACACCAAGATGAGGAGGAACAAACTAAGAATATGCAAGCAGAGAAAAATACTCCAAACCCGCCAAAGAAACAGAATCCGGAGACAGAGATAAGGACTCCAGAACTGCCGAAGGAGAAGAGTCCGGTCGATACTCTGGGAAAATCGACGAAATAGGTCGGAGAACCCATCACGTCAGTCACACCCTTGCAATCGACACATGGAAACATCAGTGAGGGATGGATATTCAATGAGGATTTGAGGCCCATAAGAGTAGAAGAACTCCCTCCAAACGAGTTTTTCTTCGATAAAAAGAGGAAGGTAGTAGTGAAAAGAGAGTTTTATCAAGAGGGAGAGTCGACTGCAAAGAAGTATAAAATAATGACCGAGGGAAAGGATAAAAAGAATGAGTAATTCACCACTAAAATAGCAGGCACACTAGGAGCCTACACCTCGGCGAATCAATTCTCAGTGGGGCTCCTAAAAAACCAACTTAAAAGAAAAAATCGCCTAATTAAGACCCTTGAAGCCAGACTGGCCACAACAGCGGAGAATGCTAGAGATCAGGCAAGCATAGGAATGGAGCAGACCAAATTGGCCGATAAAAATGAAATAGAAATGCTCAAAACTAATCTTGAGCAAGCACAACTGGTGGTCCGAGACGGTCGGATGCAAGCGAGCCAGTAGAGGGAATTGATTGAGCAGCTGCAGGCTAGGGTGGAGATCACCAAAAATAGAATGATAGATATCGGGATGTTCAAATCCCAGGCGATCGAAATTTGGAGCAAAATCTCTTCGGCACAACAAAATTTGCTCGCCAAGGTGGGAGTGATCCAGGAAAACTGTCTGCTGGTCAATCAGGTTTCCGAGAACTTATCGGCCAGAGAAAGGGATGCAGGAGCGGCTCGGGTCACCTTCCAGGAGGCGGTGATAGCCACGAACAACAGGGTTTCGGTGGATACTCCCAAGTTCACCATTTCAGAGCAAACCCGAGGAAACATTCTGTTAAAGGAATGGGAACATAACATCGCCGAAGGCAAGAAACAAGCCCAAAAGATAACCAATTCCTTAGAGGAGGCCTTTAATTCTATAGACGACGAGCTGCTGGGAATTGACAGTGGAGGCAATGCCAAGGCGTTGATGCAAATGAATGTGGAACAGATCTCACTTGGCCTGAAGGAAAAGGAAGAAAGATATTCGACCGATATCTCTCAGATGAATATGGTGGACATAGTCCAAGTTGATAAGTACATGATCGAACCCAGCGCGCAAATAAGTGCCATCGACATCATCGATGGACAGATGGAAGACAGGCTGCAACAGTTAGCCCGAGAATGTTACTTCTTTGAAGCTAACTGTTAGGCAGAACCGTCTCGATTAATATCTCAGCTGGTCAAAAGATTTGTTGCCTGTACCGAGTCCGCGCGACGACCAATGCCTGGCACCAAGTGAAGACAGAGAAGGAGAAATGGAGCGATTGCTCTCCTCTCTGTCATAGCTGAAATTTTGTGACTATTGAGATTCTAACCAATTTGTAAAATTGTATAAATATATCACAGAAAGAAATAAACAAGGCTGGACCTTTTTGTGTCTATTGTAATAGAGTTTTTTACATTTGAGAAGTTAATACAAGCAAATCTGAAGATTCTCAATTCTGTCACGACTGTGTTACAAGTTTGTCTCTTTGTATTTCATATTTCATTTCATTTCATATTCATAATTGATGTGCTTCGTTATACTTTAGTACGACCACTACTATAGCGAATGAATTTTGGTTTTCTGTAATTGTTTATTGTCTTTCCTTTTCACCAGTTATCAGCGGGTGTAAGACCAATCTGCATTTTCAGAATTCTACATATATTCTCTGCTACATCGGTTACTTCCTCACAATTTTCCTCTTCTGTTTATTCGTGAGATTCTCCCCTGGTAGGAGCCTTACACTATAGATAGCTAAATGTTTTTCTCCCACCTCACCTTTTATTAAAATATAATACAGTTACGGGAAAGAGCCTTTGATTTGCATCCCTATTTTATTCATAAAACCGTAAATGCTCTTTTATTCGACCAAATCGAGACAACATTTCATCTCTCTTTGAAGTCCTTCTTACTTTTACTGTTCCCCCATGATTGTACCTGTACCTACACAACCTAATATCGAACCTGGACTATCGGACCAAACACACATTGCTTTAAACCTTTTCGACACAATTCTTAAAACCACTACTAACCGGGTCGAACTTGAACGTTCATGGGCAGCCATATATGTTGGTAAGCCTCACTGCCAAATTTGTTTCGATGGTTATAGACCTCTTTGTTGTTTGGAAGAGACACGATCTCTCTATGTCTTTGAGGATTATTCCTTGTTTAAACCAACCCTCGTTTCCTCTCTGCAATAAAGTTTTAAAAGACATTAGTGTGTACCTATTTTGTTGAGTTCGAATTGTCTTGTTTCTACTAGGGCACTTTTTAGCTCTGTCAAGATTTTGGGGTTATAAGTTAAAAGACTGTGGTGATTTCAAAAGATCATGGGTTCTCTGTTCTTCCAAGATTATACTTGATTAACTGTGGTTTCTTTTCGGTGATAATTTCTTTTAGGAGGTAAAAGGGTTATGAGATCTCTGTGTTTTCGAAGAATAAGCAAACTCTCATTACCTCTCTACAATAAAATAAAAAAAAAATAAAAAATAGCATGGGCTCTCTGACTTCAAAGACCATCTCTTGAACGAGTCTCCATATTTCTTCTCTGTGATAAATTTGTTTGAGAAGGAGGGTATCAGTTATCTACATCCCTGAGGACTTTCAATCTGGTTGAATTATGGTTATTCCATCCATTATTGTGTAAAACACTAGCACGACTATGGTCATGTCAAGATTAAAAGAAATACATGTGTATTGATATGGTTTTGTTCTCCTCGCGCATTATATGGCTATGTCTTTTGTTGAGCATTTATTTTAAAAGGAAGTCTGTACATGTTTTAAAAGAATGGATCTCAGGTTCAGAGCTACATGTTTTTGGTTAAATGCTATTGTCAAATCAAGATTGGTGTCGATTATATTGTTGAATACCTGTGTGTGATTAAATTGGGCTCGATTATTGTTTGGATGATGGTGGACTGTTGTTATAATCCTAATTTTCACCAGACATACTTACTTGGTATCATGCCATCTCATACTCCTTCTTTGCCAAAACACTACTGAATAACTCTTCTTAAAAACCCCCTTTATAAAGGCCCATGTGCCCTGCTCCATCAATGCACACGTGTACATGCTTGCTTCCCCAATACAACCCGTGTGTACCTACAAAAGCACAAAAAAAGGAAAGTTGCTGACGGAACACACAACGTTGGGCAAGTTAACTAAACCTTTCAGCCATGCATGGCCGGTCATTCGACCAAATACCTAGCTCCTTCTAGCCTATAAAAGAAGGGGTAAGGGTCCCATTTGAAAGGAGGAAAATCATAGTAAAGAAACTATACCCAATTGAGCACTCCCCTTGTCCCAACCTTTAGCCTTCCTTGTGGAAAGATAAATATAGAGAAAAGCAATTGGGACAGTTGAAGAGGATCCCAGGACCAATTTCGAGGAGCAGTGCCGACCACATATTGTAAGTTTACTCTTGTGAATATTAATACAAAAAGGAATACTTTTCCCGTCCCGCCATATCATGTGTTCAAGTTGAATGTTTATTTTATGATATTGTCACAACTAACCCAACAATTAGTATATGAAATGCATGTTCGCAGCTTTTTGTTTGTTCATGTGTGAATGCAGGTCAACTTTGGGAGGAGGCTTGCAATCAAAGAGCGAGTGAAAGCAAATGGATCGACATCAAACAAAGGACTTAAGGTAGAGTTACCGAATCTCATTGATACCTTTGTATTGCATGAATGTGGGGTTTTGTGTTGGGAGAATAGGAAATAGTAGAGGCCTTTAAAATGGCCATTTTCTGCATGCTTGATTAGAGCCCTTAAATGCTAAGTCCGTAGGAGGGATTCCCACCCACAACAGAATTGGCGACCGTACTGGGGATTCTCTAGGGTTATTTGGGGATTTTTTATTGGGTATTTTGAAATTGGCTTTACTGCCTTTTTTGAGTTTTTGCAAGAAGTCTGAGTGTTCATGGATTCTGGTTCTCAATACCAGTACTCCCTGCCTTGCTTACCAGACTGTTTCTTTTTCTTTTTTTGAAAAACTCATAGTCATACGTGCCCTATAGAAGGGCAGCCCACATGTGCACGCACCCTACCTTTAGTTAGCCCGCGTATGTACGCATGCTGCTGAAGTGTTAGCTGCGTGTCTGAAAATCCAGAAAATCCTTCTCAGGAAGAGGCAGTCATCCTCTCCCCTATCAGAAGTGATCCTTCTTAGGGGTCTTCTGGATCCTTTCCTAGTCTCTGTGTGCAGTCGGTAGTTAGGTAAGACCTCAGGTTAGCTTTGTTTTGCTAAATTTGTTTTGCCTCTTCTTTATCAAAGTAAGTTTTTGCACCTTTAAGGGGTTCTGGTTTTCAATACCAATATCCTCTGCTGAAGCTTAGCTGCTTCTTTTCTTTTTTTTGAAGGATTTCAGAGGCACACACAGGGTGCAGCGGGCCTGCCCGCATGCACATGTGCCCTTCCCTTCTACAACCCACATATGCACGCTAGCTGTTGAAGAGACATTCACGTACCTGTCTAGAAATTTGTTTGGAGGC
Organism: Picea sitchensis; assembly: GCA_010110895.2. Taxonomy (NCBI): domain Eukaryota; kingdom Viridiplantae; phylum Streptophyta; class Pinopsida; order Pinales; family Pinaceae; genus Picea; species Picea sitchensis. Next base: position 39,391 of record SNQJ01S0035635.1, on the reverse strand, counting down.
AGTCATCCTCCTCCCTGTCAAGTTTTTACTTCCCAGGGTCTTTCTTGTCTGAATGTGGTCTCTGTCATAGAAGTTTTAGCATAGGTTGGACTCCAACATAGCTTGATTTTTCATTAAAATATTTCTTCTGTTTCTTATCTTTTTTAACTTATTTTTAGCTTGAAATTTTAAGAAAAATGAGCTGCATTTTGAAAGAAAATTCCCCCTCATGGCCC
>SNQJ01S0035635.1:13046-32370 GCA_010110895.2 Picea sitchensis | reverse complement strand
TGTCTGCAATTAAGGAACAATTAAATGATTTTGGTCTTAAAAGTGGATTCTCTTGGATTGTGATTGGAACAAATTTATGGTTGTTGTTTGATTTAATTTATTTTTATGAAAAATATATGTATTATTTCCTGTCATGATATCACTTTTTTCGCTCATTATAACCCCCTCACGATCCCAATTTCATTTTACACGTCCTGTTCAATAAAATAAAATAAAGACTATGTATGGCAATGGTAAAAGATGACATAGGAATATGTGGTAGCTGATATATTTTGGTATTGATTGCACAGTTAATTATTTAATGAATTGTTGAGCAGTACTCGTGTTGTTACTCCCTGTCATGATATCACTTTTTCGCTCATTACAATCCCCCCAAATATCCCATGAACCCTATTTCACTCCCTGCTCATTTGGAAATTATTAAATAATTGTTATGGATTGAATTGCATGGGTCTTATGTTAATTTATGAGCCAATTTTTTTTTCATATAAAGAGAATGTCATGCATGGTTTGTTAAGGGCTAGTTGCTAATAAATTGTTGCATACATGATGAGTTTCTTCAGAAGAGGCAGTCATGGAAAAAACAATAGGGGAAGAGGTAATTGGAATAGATGGCCTATAAGGCCCAAATTCTCAATTCATTTTGATGTCGATCCTCAGGAGTTGAACCATATTTTTCAAGTTGGGTTTTTCAATTGGATTGGGAAAGGGATAATTTAACCTAGATGAGAGAGGCGTCCCTTCCATCCCCAAAATATCCTTGGTATCCATGTGCCTCCCCATGTATCTATGCAACCAGAAGTTCCAGAGAATGATTGATCACAAGAGATTGTTCATCCGATAGTCTCCCACCATCGTGGTTGGCTCAACTTGTCATTGTCTCCTCCTCCTCCACCTGTAAACCCAAATGATATAATTTTCCCTGCACACTCACCTGTACAATCCTCTCATGCTAGAAAATGACTCAAAATTGAGGCTCCCTATGTGCAACACAAAGATAAAGTTGTTGCTTCCCCCTCATCTCCTTCAAGTGACTCAACAAAGTCAATGTCCTCCTATATGCACTTGAGGGACAATTTATCCCATGTTATTAGTGAGATTAAGCCTCAAGGTTCAACCCAACCTAAGGCTAATTCTGGGAAGTCCAAAGGGGACAACAATGACAAAAGAGGGATTGCCTCTCAAAGTGGAAAATATGGATTTTTATTTATGTGTTTATGATTGATTTGTTGAAGACAATGGACTGTAGAAAGTTTTGGACAACAAACTATTTTTTGGATAATGTGGATATTTACATGTTTTGGATATCATTTGAAATATTTCTGATATTTAAATTTCAAATTGTGGAAATAATTATTGGAGCCACAAGGAGGGATGTGTTTCATTGGTTGTCTAATTGTGTTTATTCTTGTAAAGAAATAAAGGGGAGTCACAAGGGGTCCCACCTACTTATTTATTATTTAATAAAAATACCCTTAATTATTATTATTATTATTATTATTACTTCCCTTAAACTAATATTAGTTCAGTTTAGTTAACTTAACTAAATGAGGTAGTTGAACTACTTCAACTAATTTGGAATGCATAAAAGACAAATGAGAAGGAAGAACAAGAGGAGAATAGAAGGATAAAACAATACTAAGGTTTTCTCTTGTGTTTTTCATGAGATAGTTCAGTTTTCATTCATTCTTCAATTCATTAAAGGCCTAATTCTATTTTTAATAGCAGGGTCCTGTTGTAGACAACAAGGTTCAAAGCTGAACGATATCATTTAGATGTTTGTTTCATAGGTGTTGATCTATCTTTGATAGTATATGTATACTTGTTTGTTTATGGATTGAGTTTCATAACTTATAAAGGATATTGTGCAGAGTCAAGTTGGCAACAATCTGTGGCAAGCTGATCCAGATTTTAAAGTTCAATTTTTACTTCTTGTCAGAGTCCTTTTGTATGGTTTTGTTGATGGGCAAAATTGACTGCCCGTCAACTGGAAGAACAAGTCCGGTCCGGGGTTGTCTAAGTAACCCAATCCATTTGGTGTAACTTGTTCTGATGGGTTTAATGGCTCTGTTAGCCAATATAAAATCCTAAGAGAATTAACTAATGCTAAAAAATATACTAAATATATACATATTCTGATATAACTATTGTAAATGTGTTTACGCAGAAAAAGAAAATATAAAAATCTCACTTATGAACAACATTTATAGATTGCAAGTTTTACTAGAAACTTACGAAATCAAGGTAAAAATATTGTTTTTGAGAAGTAGATAAAGAAAGCACATTTAAATATTTTTTTGTTTTCTTTCTATAAATCTAACAAAACTTGAATTAATTAAACTATGAAACACAGATGTACAGATAGTCAAAGACGATCTCCACTTTCTGGTTCCGCTAATATATAAACGACAGAAATTGGAAACACAAAAGAGATAACCTGATATTAGTTTGTCTGATGTGTCTGTGACTTTGTATGAATCAAGAGCATTCAACAACCACGTCTACGAGATAAATCTGCAATAGACTTATACTGAAACTGTTCCGAATAAACTCATAGAATGTATTGGCAGCCATAATTTTTAGAAACAAAATAGGGAACACATGTTAATTCTGTGATCTTATGATCATAAATAATTACAGTCAGAAAAATCTAAATGTAATACATTCACTTCATTGTTCAACTAAATATCGAAGAGAAATCATGATATTTAAATTGAAAAGATGATCATAGTGTTAATATCTGGAACAACTAATTATGAACGATATTTATAACGTGAATATCCTGAAACATAACATATCATTGAGTCTAAAGCTACAAGACATATTAATGCACCAGTATTAAATAAAACAAAATGTTAATGAAACACCTTTAACAAAGGACTAAAGCCAAAATGATGTACGCTGTTTCATTAGGTCTTGGGAAATCATTCGCCCATCTTTGGTTCGAGGCCAAGATGCCTTTCGTTTACAAAATAGAGAGTATTATTAACATTTTTTGAAATCTCAACTTCCTATCTCCCAAGATAGGATCAGATCTCATAAGATCAAAACATTACAAATATGGAGGGCCTACAACCACTCATGATCAAATTGTATCTTCAAAGATTTATGATTTTTTTTTTCTATTTACAAAAGAAACAAAAAGGAGATACTAATCAACTAGATTGAACATCTTCCACCTCATAAAATCGGTATCAGATATACCATGTCCTGAAAAATGAAATAGGAACAAGTTAGATAATTTATTAACAACTAATAACTAAATTTTATATAAAAATGACTTGGATATAGAATCGTGAGATTCTGTAGCCAGTCTTATATTGACGAAATAAATCTAATTTCAACCGATTTGATTCAAAACAAATATCATGACTGCAATAAGAGGGAAAAAATCATTTTACCATTTAAACCAATGACTAAAAATGGATCAAGATAGCTTAGAATTGATTATGGCATTCACACTGTCTACATTCTTTATCACAATGTTGCCTGTCTTCTCAAGACGTTTGGCTTGTCTCTGCTTATTTTCTCTGAGTTCATGATTTTATTTTATGAGTAATTCATTGTGGTTTGGTAGCGATTTAATTTGAGCTTGGAGAATAGGAATATCAATATAATATCATTTGATCCAACGTAGGCAGACTTCATAATGCGCAGGGGAAACTATCTGTTGATGGGGCATACAGTCAAGACTAGTTGCATCAATGCTTCCTATCACTTTCCCTTGACCAAGAATGATACCAATGAACTCACTTTTATCCTTGAGACACGGTGGGAGATTGTTAACAAAGTCGTATGGCTGATTAGGATCCGATTTATGACAATTTGGATCTTCTTCTGCGAGAAAATTTTCAATTTCGAGATCTGAATCCTCATTGATCTCGATCGGGTCGATCAAGCTCAAATGAGGCTTAGATTGATTCCTCAAACTTCTCAAAAAGAGCCGACCAACTCTTTTATTTATGAACCCTAACATTACGTGCTTTTGGTTTGACTATTTGCGAGGGTTTTTGCTATCGGATTTTACAGTAGTGTTATGGCCAACAATTAATTCATGCATAGGGGTTTTATTTAACTCAGACCCAACATCCTGTTGCCCATGTGAAAAGTGACTGGGTATTGCCTCGTCATGAGGGTTTTTCTTCAAAGATTCTGGCTCGTTACTTGAGAACTCAAACTGTTTCTTTATCATAAGCTTATCCAACATAGGGGTTTCTATAGGAATGACTGTAGCAAAACTGTTTCAGGCTAAGAACCCATTCCAATCATCACCCAGGGCTGTCAAATGATGAACCAACAACATTTTAATTAATCCATGGTGAAAGAGGCTAGAATCGAGGCTCTGCTTCTTGTATCTTTTAAACATCTTGTACATACTCCTTATAAAATAAAACGACACATTCAAATGGAAACCTATAAAGTGCATAAGCAACCACACATGATAAAGAAAAACCAGGCCATAATGACCCTCACATGTTATAAATTGTTTAAGAACTGATAAGAGACCATGCCATCTAACCTTAAGAAGAGAAACATGAATACCTTTCTCATAACAATTAATCTTTTTGGAGGTCATAAAGAGGCCCTAGGGCACTTCTTCGATTTTCAAATTCTTGAACCACTTCTGACTGGTGAGAGGAAGCCCTGTGGCGTCATTCAAAAACTCTTCAGTCACCTCCAACTGAACATCTCCAACCTTCGCTCTATATCCATCATATGTTTGTGTAAATTCCTTAGCCATGCAAAGGTTATACCCTTCAAACCTCTTAATGAAAGTATCCCAACCTTGGCCTTTGAAATCCTTGACTGCATCATCATGCAACAACAATGCTTGAGAGATATTCGGCTCTAATCAGACAACAATATCCATTAAGAGTATGACTAGACTATAATAGGGGAGACTCAAGATAGCTGTGGGTTTAGATGACAGAAGTAAAAGGAACAAGTCTGAGCGGATAAAATGGGAACAAAACAAGCAAAACCCCTATGCGATCATAGTATAAACATGAAGGTTTCGGTCACAAAGTTTGAACACTCCTAGTAATGAAAGCCTTGAGTACATAACATACCAAAAACCCTCAACTCATAATGAAAAACCTGTCAATTCACTCTGCCAACCAAAGACCAAGTACATGATACGATTCTGGTGCATTTAATTCCCATGTCTAGCAATGACTATAGTTGGTTTGCAAAGAGTTCAAATAAATATGTTTACAATTCAAATGCGAATCAACATTTGTTATTATATCTACATTCAATAGACTCAAAAAGGAAAATCATTCAAGTAATATTAAATATGAAGTAGATGTAAGCACAATGAACCTTTAAAAACATGTTTTAAATAGGGATATAATACGAAACTAAGTTTCCATGCTTGATTCATTCTTTCAGTCATGAATCAAGCATGAAAACGTAAATATAAAAGAATAATCAAACATCTTTTATAACCCAAAAATCATCCTAAAATGATAATATGAAGTGAAGGAAGCTATAGAAAGTGTCATTTATCGTTCAAATAACGAAATTACGTAGGGCTGCCAACAATGATGACTTACTGGGCGAAGAAGTTATCTTTGCATCACCAGAGAATTCGTTTTAGGAAGGATCATAATGGTTTAATAAATTAAAGAACAATCAATAGTGAGTCAGGTATCCCAATCAAATTAAAAAATGTCACCCATTCTAGTGTTAGATTTCTTTCTGTCCAAATGCAATATGGTGACAAGTTTTAATTGCGCGAGAGAGGATATTTTAGCCAAATGAATCTGATACTGTTGATAGGGATGCTGCTGCCAACAGGTGTCCATAGCCTCGGAAGGGATGTCAATTAACCCACTTTGACGCCTCTATCCTGTCCAAGAATTTATCAATTTCAAGATGAAGGACATTTTACGATAAATATCAAAATTTATACTTGATAATTTTCTTGAACCCGACATTGCTTCGCTGCCAGCAGGCCTATTCATTACCCTGGCGAAGTTATCTTGGCATCATGCGTGCATTTACCTGCTTCCAACAGACTTGTTCAGTATCTCGGCGGGTTTACAGACACTTCCCACAACTCTCTAGAAGTTATTTGCAATTTTTTTTTTATGATTGTCAGGAGAGAGGGGTGATGCTGAAAATTCCAGATTCTGAAACACTTGATATTTTCTAGCTTAATTTTTTGCTTGATGACCTTCATCATGATTCGAATTTAGTTTTCTGATAAGAATAACTTTTCAAGGACATGAAGGCATACTTGAGTTGTTTTATTTAAAAATAGGGACGACGTAAAGAGTTTCAATGATGATCGTATCTTCTCATGATTATAAAGTGAAACCAGGAAGACTAGTCTGAACATGAAGTTTCTTTTGCCAGTCTGAGTTTCAACAATTTACAACATTGATACTTTGAGATGACCCTGACTGTTACTTTATGATGAGACATTCTGGTTTCCTTTCATGAATTAAATGGTGACACAGACATAAATTTATTCAGAAAACAAACCAAAAACAAGCAAAATGAAAAGAACCAAAATGAAGAACAAAATGAAAATAAAAAATATTTTAAAGAGGGTGGATCTGAAATCATCACGCGAAATATCTCTTGAGAGACTAAAATAAAATAGATAAATCCTCATTAATATGAATTCAATCCTACTTGTGGCACCTTGGGCCAGGGCTGAATTTACAGTTCAGATTTACTTATCTCTTTACTTTTCATTTAAAAAAAAATAAAAATCATGATGATACTACGTTTTTGAAAAGCTGAGAGAAAGGGTCAAAGTGGACTTCCCTGACAATATTCATATTGTGATTCTCTTGGTGCATCCACTTGTGTTCATGACTGCATTATTACAAAGAGAAACAGTGAGAAATAAATCTAAAAACAAACCTACTCCTAAACCTACTCTAACTACTAAACAAATCAAAATACTACATAAAGTCATGCTTCCAATGTAGTAAACAAATCAAAATACTACATAAAGTCATACTTCCAATGTATCCATCAGAGTAACTCCAACTCCAAGAATGTCTGTCCAACAAAATAAAAAATTACTAGCAAGAATGGTAGTATATCAAAAAATGACAAAAATATATCATACTTACCTTTATCATCATCATTTAAAAACAAGGCAAGCATGATCTTACCATTCCCTTGAACATTCTTTTTGTATGAATCCTCTAGCCATTCTACAATTTTGTCATTATATGGGTTACAAAAATACGACAAAATGAGATTGTGAAGTTCATGAGAGTTATGGGGACCTGAGATAACCCTTGGCCTAGACCGGAGTGCCCCATCCTCCTGAAAATTTTCCTTTCATTCCATATTTTCTCCATTTGAAGGATATAAAATGAGTGTGTTAAAGTTACCTCGATCTCTAAATAAAGTGAAGATAATCTTACCATTCCTTGGAAACTTTTCAAGATATGAATACTCCAACCAATTTGCAATCCTATCATAATACATGCAATTACTGACATGGGATTGTTTGAAAGAATTCACATGTGACAAATATTCTTGATGAGAATAAATTATTAGACTATTAAGGAAATAATCTTGTAAAAAGGTCGGATCACGATGATGAGAACTTATCATGATTCTCGATGGGAAAATAAGTGTTTCATTCTCTTGAAACTTTCCATTGAGCTTAGATATTTCAAGGTTAACTATTTGAGGTGAACTAAATGGAACGACCAACATTTTTGAAAAATCATCATTGGTAGTAATATTTGGCCGATTATACTTTTCAACCTCAAATAATTGATCATGGAAAAATTTAGATCCTTCTCAAAACACAAATTGAGATGAATCAATGGAAGATGCATTTTGGGACTCTTTCAAATCATTTCTTGATTTACCCACAAACAATTGATGAGAATAAAAATTAATATGTTCATGGGCAGAATTGTTTCCCTTTTTATCTTCTATTCGGTAATCTCTTTGTACCTGATTATATAATGTTGAGTTCTCTCCAAAGTAATATGGAACATGCATTTGCACAACATTAGGATAAAAAATATCAGGGTACAAGGAATAACATGTAGAAGAATTAAGGAGACAAAATGCATCTCTTGGAATGATAGGTATATGTGTTTTGAAATCTGGTTTTTTCCCATCTCCTTGTATAAACTGATCAACCTCTGTTGTATTCTCTTTTAAAGAATACGGGACAATTTCTAAGAGACAATTTGGTTCATTGTGTAAGGTAAAATTTGAGAGAAAATCACTAGAGATAGAAGGTTGACTAATAGTCTGACTAATGATTTTGTCTCCTACTGATTGATCATGGACCTGTTCAAATAAATTAGGGGAAAATTTATCATCCGCATGATTATCAACTTTACATTCAGTCTCTTTTACTTTAGAAACAATTATAAAATCTATGAGAGCGTGACAACTGTCATCTTTTAAAGTCAAGGTTCCTTCTTTGATAGGAGGATACATCGTTGACAAGGAATGATTAGAGGTGACAATCATATTTTGTAAAAGATGATGTTGCTCATGATTTGCCAAAATGAAAGAAGTTGATAAAAATTGTGGTGCTTCAAAATCTTCAAGATCAACATCAAAATTTGAACCATCTTGAGATTGACTGTTAGTGCTCAATTCAGATTGGTTAACAATTAATTGATCTTGTTTGTCTGAGAGAGAAATGAGATATTCAAACCATTCATTAATAAGCAACATTTCTTTCAAAGGGAATCTAGTACAAACATGAATGAACCTAATTTCAAAATCATTGAATGATTCACCGTTTTCTTTCCTTAAGCAACTTAATTCTTCACTTAATTCATCATAATCATAGTTGGTAAAATATGATAAAAAATCAATTACAAACTTTGACAAAGAATGAATAGAATTATCCCGAAAAGATTCAAACCAAATTTTAACCCAACCTCGGAAAGTGAGAGCGAACAATCTGCATGTAACATTAGTATTGATGATCTTATGTCTTAAACACTTATAAAAAAAAATAGAAATATGGTCTACTACAGATGTGTTCCCTTCATCATCAAAGGTGAGTTATGAAAAGATATCAACTGTCTTGTTGGGAACATCAGGTAATGAGAAGTGGAAAGCATGTTCCAACACAATGATTTGGGCAGGAGCCATGAAGAATTTGAAGAAAATGACTCCAAATAGTTAGCTTGTCATCTAACCTGCCTTTTAGTGCATTATAAGATGGCACAAAAGAAGGATTTATAAATTTGGAATTATGAAAGGCCGAGGGATGAAAAATTTAATCATTAAATCGACCTCTGGCCCTCCTTCTAGCGCCATTTGTTGACTGGCAAAATTGATTGTCCGTCAATTGGAAGAACAAGTTCAATTCGGGGTTGTCTAAGTAACCCAAGCCATTTGGTGTAACTTGTTCTGACAGGTTTAATTGCTTCGTTAGGCAATCTAAAATCCTAAAAGAATTAACTAATGCTAAAAAAATATACTAAATATATACATACTCTGATATAACTATTGTAAATGTGTTTACGTAGAAAAAGAAAACATAAAAATATCACTTATGAACAACATTTACAGATTGCAAGTTTTACTAGAAACTTACGAAATCAAGGTAAAAATAATTGTTTTTGAGAAGCAGATAAATAAAGCACATTTAAATATTTTTTTGTTTTATTTCTATAAATCTAATAGAACTTGAATTAATTAAACTATGAAACATAAATGTACAGATAGTCAAAGCCGATCTCCACTTTTTGGTTCCGCTAATATATAAATGACAGAAATTGGAAACACAAAAGAGCTAACCTGATATTAGTTTGTCTGATGTGTCCGTGCCTCTGTATAAATCAAGAGCATCCAACAACCACGTCTATGAGATAAATCTGCAATAGACTTATACTAAAACTGTTCCGAATAAACTCATAGAATGTATTGGCAGCCAAAATTTTTAGAAACAGAATAGGGAACACATGTTAATTCTGTGATCTTATGATCGTAAATAATTACAGTCAGTAAAATCTATATGTAATACATTCACTTCATTTTTCAACTAAACATCTAAGAGAAATCATGATATTTAAATTGAAAAGATGATCACAATGTTAATATCTGGAACAACTAATTATGAACGATATTTATAACGTGAATATCCTGAAACATAACATATCATTGAGTCTAAAGCTACAAGACATATTAATACACCAGGATTAAATAAAACAAAACATTAATGAAATACCATTAACAAAGGACTAAAGCCAAAATGTTGTACGCTGTTTCATTAAGTCTTGGGAAATCATTCGTCCATCTTTGGTTCCAGGCCAAGATGCCTTTCATTTACAAAATAGCGAGTATTTAAAGAGTTTTTGAAATCTCAACTTCATATCTCCCAAGATAGGATCAGATCTCATAAGATCAAAACATTACAAATATGGAGGGCCTATAGCCACTCATGATCAAATTGTATCTTCAAAGATTTATGAAAGTTTTTTTTTTTTTTTTTTCTATTTACAAAAGAAAAAAAAAGGAGATACTAATCAACTAGATCGAACATGTTCCACCTCATAAAATCAACATCAGATATACCATGTCCTGAAAAACGAAATAGGAACAAGTTAGATAATTTATTAACAACTAATTACTAAATTTTATATAAAAATGACTTGGCTACAAAATCGTGAGATTCTGTAGCCAGTCTTATATTGGCAAAAGAAATCTAATTTCAACCGATTTGATTCAAAAAAATATCAATACTATAATAAGAGGGAAAAAATCATTTTACCATTTAAACCGATGACTAAACATGGATCAAGATATTTTGGAATTGATTATTGCATTCACACTGTTTGCATTCTTTATCACAATGTTGTCTGTCTTCTCAAGATGTTTGGTTTGTCTCTGTTCATTTGTTCCGAGTTCATGATTTTATTTTATGAGTAATTCATTGTGGTTTGCTAGAGATTTAATTTGAGCTTGGAGAATATGAATATCAATATAATGTCGTTCGATCCAACGTAGGCAGACTTCATAATGCGTAGGGGAAACTATCTGTTGATGGGGCATACAATCAAGACTAGTTTCATCAATGCTTCTTGTCACTTTCCTTGGACCAAGCCTGATACCATCGAACTCACTTTTATCCTTGAGACACGGTGGAAGATTGTTAACAAAGTCGTATGGTTGATTAGGATCCGATTTATGACAATTTGGATCTTCTTCTGCGAGAAAATTTTCAATTTCGGGATTTGAATCCTCATTGATCTCGATCGGGTTGATTGAGCTCAAATGAGGCTTAAATCGATTCCTCAAACTTCTTGAAAAGAGACGACCAACTCTTTTATTTCTGAACCCTAACATTGCGTGCTTTTGGTTTGACTGTTTGTGAGGGTTTTTGCTATTGTATTTTACAATAGTGTTATGGCCAACAATTAATTCATGCATAGAGGTTTTATTTAACTCAGAACCAACATCCTGTTGCCCATGTGAAAAGTGACTGGGTATTTCCTTGTAATGAGGGTTTTTCTTCAAATATTCTGGCTCGTTACTTAAGAACTCAAACTGTTTCTTTATCAGAAGCTTATTCAACATAGGGGTTTCTATAGGAATGACTATAGAAAAACCGTTTTGGGCTAAGAACCCATCCCAGTCATCACCCAGGGCTGTCAAACGATGAACCAACAACATTTTAATTAATCCATGGTGAAAGAGGCTAGAGTCGAGGCTCTGCTTCTTGTATCTTTTAGACATCTTGTACAGATTCCTTAACAAACAAAATGGCACATTCAAATGAAAACTATAAAGTGCATAAGAAATCACACATGATAAAGAAAAACCATGCCATAACAGCCCTCATAGGTTATAAACTGTTTAAGAACTAATAAGAGACCATGCCATATAACCTTAAGCAGAGAAACATGAATACCTTTCTCACAACAATCAATATTTCTGGAGTTCACGAAGAGGCCCCAGGGCACTTCTTTGATTTTTGAATTCTTGAACCACTTTTGACTGGTGAGAGGAAGCCCCGTGGATTCACTAAAAAACTCTTCAGTCACCTCCAACTGAACATCTCCAACCTTCTCTCTATATCCATCAAATTTTTGTTCGAATTCCTTAGCCATGCGAAGGTTATACCCTTCAAACCTCTTAATGAAAGTATCCCAACCCTGGCCTTTCAAATCCTCGACCGCGTCATCATGCGACAACAATGCTTGAGAGACATTCGATTCTATTCGGACAACAAGATCCATTAAGAGTATGACTAGACTATAATAGAGGTGACTCAAGCTAGTTGTGGGTTTATATGGTATAAGTAAAAGGAATAAGTATGAGCGGATAAAATGGGAACAAAACAAGCAAAACCCCTACATGATCATAGTATAAACATGAAGGTTTCGGTCACAAAGTTTGAACACTCCTGGTAATGAAAGCCTCCAGTATAGAGCATAACACAAACCCTCAACTCATAATGAAAATCCTGTCAATTCACTCTGCCAGCCAAAGACCAAGTACATGATACGATTATGGTGCATTTAATTCCCATGTCTAGCAATGACTATAGTTGGTTTGCAAAGGGTTCAAATAAATATGTTTATAATTCAATGCGAATCAACATTTGGTATTATATCGACATTCAACAAACTCAAAAAGGAAAATCATTCAAGTATTAAATATGAAGTAGATGTAAGCACAATGAACCTTTAAAATCATGTTTTAAATAGGGATATAATACGAAACTAAGTTTCCATGCTTGATTCATTCTTTCAGTCATGAATCAAGCATGAAAACACAAATATAAAAGAATAATAAAAAAATCTTTTATAACCCAACAATCATCCTAAAATGATAATATGAAGTGAAGGCAGCTACAGAAAGTGTCGTTTATTGTTCAAATAACGAGATTACGTAGGGCTTCCAACAGGTTTTCATCGGGGATATCTAAGTTTGACCTTGGTCCATGCCCTCATAGGGAGTTTTGTAAAGAGAAAGATACTTTTGATTTATTGGAATGAAATAAAGCGATTGCTATTCTGTCTCATTTGTGTTAATTTATGACTTGGTTACTTTTGCTTTTGATCTTCACATTTACTTTCTGCAATCTGTATATGTTCAGAAAATTATATAAAAAATTCATATTTTGCAACAATATTTTCATTAAAAAATGAGCCTAAGCCCTTGTAATTAATACTCGTGGATTGGTAAATACATTTTTAGGCTATAAAACATAGGGTATTATTCTTGACTATATTTCCTTAGCCAAGCAAGATTCGAAAATGCTCGAGTAAGATAATTCATATGTTTTCCTCAACATTTATTTGGCGACCATACTGGGTAGATCTTCCATATATATTTGGTTGATTGTATGCTTGATTATCATTGAATATATTTATATTTCTGCTTTTGATTCTTTGACTGTTTCTTTTTTTTCATGACTGTACATGTTGCAAGGCAACCCAATATTGATCCCGGTCTTAAAGATCAGACCAACATTTCTTTAACCTTATTTCATACCATCTTAGAGACTGCTAATACCTGGGTTGAGCTTGAACGCCGTGGGTAGTGATTGAACATTATTTGATTTTCTAACTGTTGTGCTCGAATAATATTGAGTTTACCAAACATAGATTCAATCGTGTTCCAAGCTTCTTCGGGGTCATCAATTCCTTTAAGGTGGTACCTTAAATCAGGAGAGATGGACATTCTGATTAGTCCACGTGATTTGTCATTCCTATTATTCCATTTGTCTTTCTTATCATCATCATTAGGTGTTGTTTCCTTTCCCAAGGTAATCCGGTACAGGCCTTTACTTCTTAATAAATCTTCCATATGAGATTTCCATTGGAAGTAGTTGTTGTTGGTAAGCAAGACATTACTTGTAGAAGCCATATTAAATATGCAGATAATACGGATTTAAAAACTAAAACTAATGAACTAGATGGAAATCTCTCGAAAAGTTATGCAGTTTAAAAAAAAAACGTGACTGAAAACGGACTTCCGATGTGAGAGTTATGCCCTTTTTAAAAAAGAGCATAAACGGTAACCAAATAACCACGTTATAGTGTAAACTACTTTATGAAGTGACCCACTTTTATAAAGAGAAGTGGGGATTAGTTTTACAATGAAGTTACCTTATAACAAAAAAGTCGCATGCAAAATAAATAACTCTAAAATAAAATATAAAGCTACTTATAGTGATTCACTTTTATACTTGAAGTGAAATGCACTTTACAATTTTTAGCATGAACTTTTTCAAAAAAAATAACAAAAGAGAGACTTGAACTCAAGACCTCTTACTTAATAAGGCAAGTTTTAACCAAATGGTCTAGAAAAACATATTGTAATGTTCAGAATGAGGGTTGGGTTTGTTGTTGTTGTTGTGGAAGACGACCTTCGAGAGCATGCTCAAAAAAACTCTTTTCACACAAGAAAAAATTTTCGCTTCTCGATGACAACAAGGGTTAGATCTCGGTTAGCTTACCCGGAAGATGCACCTTTTCCTATCTGTTTATGATTTTCCGAGATCGCACAGGGCACGGGGAAAAGAGAATACACAGATCTAAAAGAGTATTAATCCAGAAATAAAAAATACAAACCGAAATAAAATAAAAATAAAACTTTGCAGAAATTTAAAAAATGTGTATTCAGGATTTATACCTCCGGATCTGACTGTAATGGCCGTATCTTGGGCAAACATAAACCTTTTCGAGTGAAACAAAAAGTGTTCCTAAATGAAACGAGTGCTCCAGATGTAATGGAACAATCCTCTCAACCCAGAAATGTATGAAAATACCAGAAAATGGATATGAGACAACTCAACTTCACGATCTCGATCTACAACAGGAGCGAGTCTTCAAATAGGCTCTGATACCATGTTCGACAACACAGGTATTCCAACAGAGGATGAACACCTTCAGTAACCACTCACATAACCAGATCAAATATCAACACACCAATGTTTTCACGTGGTAAAACCCCTACGGGGAAACATCCACGATCCCAACCAACGCGACCACTTGGAGTAGTTTATTAATGCAAAGAAAAAGATTACAAAGAGATTTTACAAGAGAGTTTCTCATAATCGATCATCGAAAAATGAACCTCCATGCTCTTTAAATAGAGATCATGGACCAATCGGGTGTTAAGCCACATATCAATGGCCGTTAAGATCGAGGAGAGTATGAAGCGTCAGATCACTCTATGTCGGGAACATATCGTGACCGTCGGATTTCCTAACTACAAATGCATACTAATGCATACTAAAGAAACACACTTTTACCTAACGATATATTATACCAAGTAGATTTTAACTAACTCCTAAGTGTCTAAATATCCTAACAACAAGAATCTGGGAACAAAGTCTTTATATTCATCCAAGAAAATCACTTAAAACCTGTGATCATTTTTTACTTTTTTTGGTCATCCCAAGTCCAACCAATTTTCTTCAGAGTCATAGGATTTATAGCCTTTACATATCAGTTCAAGATCCTATAAAACTGGATCTGGAATACTTAAAATAGAATAAAATCAAAACTAGTATGATATGTAGAATCTAGTCCTGATTTAAGGGTCAAACCCTTATCAACTAAATTTTCAACAATATTCGACAGCTTCAACAATATCTGATTTCTTCAATAATTTTCAAAGTGATGACAAGGCACTTTGAAATCCTATTTTGACAAATAGACAATTTTTTACCAAAAATTGAGAAGCCACTTAACCTTCTTTTCTTAGCATCTGCCTCAAAAACTGGGAAGTGATGATGATCTGTATTCTTTTAATTTTTATCTTTCATTTGGAACCCCTTACAAATGATCTGAAACCAAAAATATTCAATCTAAGAAAAAAGATGAACATTCTGCCATTTTCTGCGCTTTCGGTGGCTTACCAGTATAAAACATAGTAGGATTAGCTACCGAAAGCAGAGCTTTCGGTAGCTAACAATGCCTTGAGGAAAGCGAATAAGCTGCTGAAACCGTAGACTTTGAAAAACTTCTTCAAAACTTCAAAATTGAAACTCCATCAGTCTTTCAAACTTCATGGTTAATCATTCAAGTTCTTTGTAGCCTCTGCTAGATTCTCTAAGTCTGGATGAGTTATAGGCTTTGCATTTTTTAACCTTAGCTTCACCTTCAAACATTTAACTTCCTTATGCAACTTCTTGTTTTCTTTAATCATCTTTTTGTTCTTCTTCTCCAATTTGACATACATTTTAGCTAGTTTTTGAAAAGAGTCTCTTACCTCTGATGATGTCCTCGTGATGGTCTTATTTTGGGATTTGACTAACTTTTCCAGCAGTTTCAGCTCCATGACTTCTTCCTCAAGATTTTTGATCTTCTTTGATGCTGACTTACTGTGTTTACTTATTGATGTTTCAGGGACCTCCCAACGATGAGCTTCAAGAGAGAAAGGTGCTTCTTCAGGAGTTTCTTAAAAATCAGGGGCCTCATGCTCAGAACTTTGGAGTTCAGGTGTTGTTTCTTCAGGATATACTTATTCGTGCATCTTTTCTTCCATAAATTCTACTTTCTCCTCTGAATCTGTATAAGGCAGATTCAAGACATTTTTACCAGACGCACTAGTTTCCCCTTCTGCAACATGGCTAAAATCAAGTATCTTTTTAGATTTCTTGGATTTAGAAGAAAAAGATGGCTCTTCTACAGTTGCTGGGGAAATGTCTCTTCTCTTCCTTTTACTACTTTGTGGTGTTAAAGATTTAGTGGATGAAGTCTTTTTTTTGTCTTTGGGTTTGGGTTCTGGCTCAAATTCACCCCAGAAAAGAAGATGCTCCCAAGTCTTATTACTCCTCTGCAATTCTTGAAGCACTATGAGTTTGATAAGACTGTGATGGGAAAGTCTACCCTGCACCTTTCTAGGTTTGGCCTAGACCTGGTGTGTCATTTTGTCAAGCTTCTGTGAAGGTAGAAGGTCATATTCAAAGGACATATACCCGTGAAATGGTTCATGAGCTTGAAATGGTAGAACATTACTCTACCATATCTACCTTCACATGTTATGTATACCTGGATTGCTTTGAGAAAGTGTTTCCAATTTTCTTCCAAGTAGGATCTAGGGATATCTTTCCTCCAAGTAATACATTTGTTCTCAGGCTTGAGATAAGATATGAACTCAATGTCTTTAGTAATGGTTGATTTGAACCATCTTTCACCAATCCTAGGCATCTCTATTGCTGCTGCAACAATGGATTCATTAGCCTGTAGCTCAATTGTTCCAACTCTGGCCTTGGCTCCATAAAAGGTCAATGCAAATGCCTCAGCCACTCCTTGGTGAAAACCTTGTAGTTTTTCACAGTACTTGTAGCAACCAACATCTCTAAACATATGGCAAATCTCAGGGTGAGAGTCCAGATATGTTATATCATTGAGCTCCTTCCTGAGCAAAGCTCCTCCCTTAATCATCTGCAAAATCAATTTTCACCACTTGCAATACAATAAAATCGGCTTGGGGACACACAATGGCGCTGATAGAGGGAAAATCAAAACTCAAACAGAGGAATAATGCATGACATGGGGAAAATATTTGGATGACAATTTACAACAAACGCTTTATATAGAATGAACTCAAATCATAATGATGATTGCATCATTAGACCAGGACAAATAACCACGTGATAGATGAATGATATGAGCTTATGGGGATATTTTTTGGCAGCAAAGGACTCAGATCTACTAGATTAGGGTTTAATAGATCTCACTAAATAATCATATCAAACATGCATCACTTGCCCAGATCGTATCATGATCCAATTTCAGTCAATTTCGACAACACTTGAGATGATGATGATGGGTGTTGATGGCGGTTTGAGATTCTGATGGGACAACCTGACCATTAGTAGACTCTATGCTTTCGACAGCTTAGAGTGACTCACATGTGTCATTTTAGCTGTCGAAAGTGACAGCTTTTGGTAGCTTACAGTGCATTGAAAACTAGTCCTTAGCTGCTGAAACCTATTTTTTGAGATTTTTGATATTTGAAGTACATACTCAAAAATTCTTTGAAAAGACAAGCCTAAAACTTACTTTAAAGGATTTTTTTTTTTAATTTAACATTTCAAAGATGCTTCATCTAAAACCATCCTATCACCTAATGAAATAAAATTGGAAAATTTGTTTGAGGAGATAATCAGACCAACAAGCCATGAATTTCATCACGAAACCCACAAATAATATCTGAAACATTAGATATCCTATCATTATAGGACACTAACATAGGCTCCAATTGGGGATGGTAGCTCCTGAGGAGGTGTCAAGAATCTCATATCTTCAGATTCGTACATCAGTGCCTAATTGATTGGGTCGATCCCACAATTTGTATCTTGATCTGTCCTGCACCTTGGTGACTGGAAATCAACTGATTATCCATTCTTCCCTTGTCTGAGTCTTTGAAGTAAAACAAAAAACAAAATAAACCACATACTTGCCCAACAAGCTTATTTGCATACGGTAAATCTGATAAAAATGATGATCTAATGATCTTATTTATATACATACATCCTATTCTAACCTGAGAATGCTTGGTCTTAATCAATATGGAATATTGCAAGATACCAGATATATAAAATATGCAGAACAGAAATGAAATGCTAGAAATGACAGAATAACAGTAAAATATCCAGCATAATCTTCACAATACACAGAAATGATATACGAAATAGCAACAGAACAACACTTTGATTCATATAGCAATGTTCACAGGCCTCTTCGAGGGGGCAACCTCCAGTCGAGCATATCTCTGTTACAATAATCTCCAAGCTAGGGTTTTCATACCCTCGACCCTTATTTATACTAAATATGTCTATTAAGCGAAGCATCTAGAGGAAGATCCTTCTAGAAGCGGAAGATTCTATTAGGTCTTCTTACATCCGCCTTATTCTATTTTATTGAAAGGTCTTATTAATATTGACGTTTATTAAATCTGAATACATTGATCTACCTATGTGCGGGTTAGGACCTTAACATGTCCGCCCCCTTAAAAATAACCTTGTCCTCAAGTATTGAGATGTGGAAACTGCTACAGAATGGTAGCTGGTTCCCAAGTGGCATCGGCTGGACTCATATCTTTCCACTGTACTAGCACTTCCTTGATGGTTCTCTGACACAGGTGACGCTCCCGCTGGTCCAAAACTACTTTTGGTTGTAGCCAAATGGATCCTTCTTCAACTAACTCTGGAAGGTTGGTTTGAATTTGGCACCTGGTTCCAATCACCTTCTTCAAGCATGAAACATGAAAAACAGGATGAAGCTTCAACTGACTGGGCATAGCTAACTGATATGCGACTTGTCCCACATGCTTTAGAACTGTGTAAGGGCCATAAAATTTGGGTGCTAGCTTTTGACACTGCTCGGCCTTGAGGGAAGTTTGC
>SNQJ01S0035634.1:38454-50359 GCA_010110895.2 Picea sitchensis | reverse complement strand
AATAAACTACTCCAAGTGGTCATGTTGGTTGGGGCCATGGATGATTCCCCGTAGGGGTTTTACCATGTCAAAAAATAGGTGTGTTGATCTTTGATCTGCTTATGTGAGTGGTTACTGAAGGTGTTCGTCCTCTGTTGGAATCCCTGTGTTGTTGAACATGGTATCAGGGCCAGTTTGAAAACCCGCTCCTGTTGTAGATCGAGATCGTGAAGCCGAGTTTCCTCATCTCCATTTTATGTCATTTTAGTACATTTCTGGGCCGAGAGGACTATTCCATTGCGTCCTGAGCACTCATTTCAGTCTGGAACACTTTTCATTTTTCTCGAAAAGGTTTATGTTTTCCCAAGATACGACCATTATAGCCAGATCGAGAGGTATAAAGCTTGAATATGCATTTTTAAAATTTTTGCAAAGTATTATTTTCATTTTATTTCGGTTTTATATTATTTGTTTCCAGGTTGCTACTCTTTTAGATTTGCCTATTCTAGTTGCCCCGTTCCTGTGCGATCTCAGAAAATCAGAAACAGGTAGGAAAAGGTGCATCTTTCGGGTAAGCTAACCAAGATCTAACCCTTGTTGTCATCGAGAAGCGATATTTTTTCTTGTGTGAAAAGAGTTTTTTTTTAGCACGCTCTCCAAAGCTGTCAACAACAACAACAACACCAAAACCCTCAATCCTCTTGCGAAACAATGCAATATGTTTTGTTAGACCATTTGGTTAAAAGTTTCCTTATTAAGTAAGAGGTCTTAAGTTCAAGTCTCTCTTTTGTTACCTTTTTTTTGAAAAATTTCATGCTAAAATTGTAAAGTGTATTTTACTTAAAGTATAAAAGTGAATCGCTATACGTATCTTTAATATTTTATTTTAGAGTTATTTATTTTTCATGAAATAACTTCATTGTAAAAGTAATCCCCACATCTCTTTATAAAAGTGGGTTACTTCATAAAGCAACTTACACCACCACGTGGTCCTTTGATTACCGTTTATGCCTTTTTTTAAAAGGGCATAACTCTCACATCTGAAGTCTGTTTTTAGTGTTGTTTTTTAAAACCACATAAATTTTTGAGATTTTTCTATTAAGATCATCAGTTTCAGTTTTTAAATCCATATTATCTACATATTTAATATGGATTCTACAAGTAATCTCTTACTTACCAACACCAACTACTTCCAATGGAAATCCCATATGGAGGATTTATTAAGAAGTAAATGATTGTGTCGGATTACCTTGGGAAATGAAACAACACCAACTGATGTTGATAAGAAAGTAAAATGGGATAATAGGAATGATGAAGCACGTGGATTAATCGGAATGCCCATCTCTCCTGATTTAAGGTTCCACCTTCAATCAATTGATAAACCCAAAGAAGCTTGGGAAAAGATTGAATCTGTGTTTGGTAAACACAATATTAATCAAGCACAACTGTTAGAAAATTAAGTACTAACTTTAAGTCCAAGTGATTTTTCTTGCATTGAAGACTATCTATCTAAGTTTAAAACACTCAGAACACTATGTGAAGAATGTAAGATAAAGATAGAAGAAGATGGTTGCATCTATCTTATTCTTTCTAGGCTAGGTAGTGCATATTTTGTGTTTGTATCTACCTTTTATGCCATGCAAGAGGCTCTAGGGACAACTTATCAAAAACCCAGTCTTGATAAATTTTGTGATGCTTTGATTAGAGATCAAGATAAACTAGTACAACTTGGAGTGATCAACACTATAGGTACCTCCAAAAAATCCTTAGTTGTCCATCAGAAAGATAAACCCAAGAATCCCAAGAAGAAACATGCTCGCCACAACAAAACTCAATATAAGGGTCTCAAACCCACTCAGACAACTTCCGCTCCTAATGGAGACAAATAAACAAACTATAAAAATAAGAAGACTGAAAAACATTGCAACTTTTGTGATAAATATGGTCATGATGAGTCCAAATGTTTCAAGAATATGACAACTTTAGAAGCAACGATTTATAAGCGCAACATGAGTATTGATTCTACTACTACTTCTTCTTCTCATGGACATGCACTTTCGGCTTATGGTTTCTCCTTCAATACAACTTCTACTTCTACTTCTGATGAGTGGCTTATTGATTCTGGAGCATCTTATCATATGGCTAAAGATAGAGACATATTTTCTACTCTAAATGAATGTAACACCAAGAAAATATTTGTTGGTGATGATAGATCTCTTAGTGTTGAAGGATCTGGAACAATTCAAGTAGAAAATGATCATTTCAATAATGTATTATGTGTTCCAATTATTTCTTGTAACCTTCTATCAATGTATCAAATCACTCATTCAGGTGAAGGTAAAACCATAGAGTTTTCACCTCACCAAGTTGTAATCAAGGATCTAAAAGATCCCAAGAATGTTGTTGCAACTGTAATTGCTGATGATATTACCAGGTTGTACAAGTTTGACAACTTTGGGGTGATCATCTTTTTCATCAGTTTTTGTTGTTCATAGTGATGACTTGAGAAAACTTCGGCATGGGAGGTTTGGTGATCTAAAATATCGCTCATTGAAACAACTATGTAATCAACAAATGGTGACTGGTCTTCCTCTTGTTTCATGTAGAGATGGTGTTTGTGCCAGTTGTGTTCTCGACAAACATCATCGGGAAAATTTTGACAAACGTGCCTCTTGGCATGCCTCGGGTCCTTTGCAGCTTGTACACAATGATTTGTGTGGTCCACTTTCTTCTCCTTCTTTTTCTGGGTGCCAATATTTCTTAACTTTCATTAATGACTTTTTGAGATTCACTTGGGTTTACTTCTTAAAACTTAAGAGCGAAGTTTTTGACAAGTTTTTTTTCTACAATGCCCTTGTAGAAAAGCATTCTGGACATCAAATTCGAAGGTTAAGAATAGATAATGGAGGCGAATATGTGAACAATAATTTTACAAGTTACTGCACTACACAGGGAATCAAAATGCAACACACTGTTCCATATACACCACAACAAAATGGTGTTGTTGAGAGAAATAAACGCACATTAAAAGAAATGGCTAATTGTATGATCCAATCTAAGGGATTAAGTCTAAAGTATTGGGCGAAAGCCATCAACTGTGCAAATAACATAGTAAATCACACTCCCACAAAGGCTCTTAAATATATAACACMGGAAGAAGMTTGGACTAAAATTAAACTAKATGTAAGTCACTTCCTTGTATTTGGCAGTATAGCATGGGCTCACATTCCTAATGAGAAAAGGAAAGAATTGCAGCCTAAAAGTGAGAAGTGTATATTTGTTGGTTATTMTGAAGATGTCAGAGGTTATAGACTTCTTCAAACACATTGTAATGAAATTATTATTAGAAGAGATGTTAAATTTSTTTAAAATCTCTTGGCCTACAAGCCTAATTCRATGTTTGTGCATTCTTTGGCATGCGAGCCTAATTCRATGGTTGTGCCTTCATYGTCTTGCGAGTCATATTCGACATTTGTGCCTTATTATATTATGGTTTCTTCTTTAGATGATGACAGTGAGGATGAAAATAGACCTCCTCTTTCTCACCTTCCTCCAGATGAGTCCTTTGAACCTGAACCAACACCAAATCCACCACTTCCTAGATGGGTCCATTCAACACGAGAAGCAGTTGGTGATCTTGTCGGTGATCCTTCAGATCAACATCAGACATGCTCACAGTTCCAGTAAGCCTCTTCTCTTTTGGCTCAGGTTTCAAAAACTCATGATCCAGAGACATTTGCAGAATCTTTAGGTCATCTATATTGGGATACAACAATGGATGAAGAGTAGCGTTCTTTAATGGAAAATGATACTTGGGATCTTGTACCTCTTACAAAAGGAAGAAAAATTGTCAGATGTTAATGGGTCTATAGAACTAAGTATGCATCAGATGGAAGTGTTGAAAGACACAAGGCTCAGTTAGTTGCCCAAGGATTTTCCCAAGTTGAAGGAATTGACTATAATGAAACCTTTGCCCCTGTAGCCAAAATGAATTCCATCTGACTTGTTCTTTCCCTTGTTGCCTCACATAAATGGGAGGTCCATCATATGGATGTCAAATCCTCCTTCTTGCACGAAGATTTTCAAGAATAAATCTACATGGAACAAAAACCTGGCTATGTCTATAATGACTCTAGCCTTGTTTTTCGTCTTAAGAAATCTCTTTATGGTCTCAAGGAAGCTCCCCGAGCTTGGTATGCCAAAATTGACATCTTTTTTATTTCCACTGGATTCTCTAGATTCCATTCTGATCCTAATGTCTATACCAAGAAAGTAGGAAGTCATCTCATAATCCTTGTCCTTTATGTTGATGACCTTATCCTTACTGGTAGTGACTCCAAACTTTTAAACCATGTGAAAACCAGCCTTAAGAAGAAATTTGAAATGATAGACTTAGGATTTTTGCACTATTTCCTTGGCCTCCAAGTTTTGGAAATCAATGAAGGAATTTTTCTTTCCTAGTCTAAGTATGCTTGTGACCCTCTTCGTCTCTTTCACATGGATGATTGTAAACCATCCCCTTCTCCCTTTCAGTCTGGATCCAAGCTTACTACCACCTATACTTCTCCCAAAGTTCATGCCACCCTGTACCGTCAGTTAGTTGGTAGCCTCTTATACTTGACTCATACCTGTCCTGATATTTCCTTTGTTGTTGGTCTTGTTTCCCAGTATATGCAAACACCCCATGAAATCCATTGGAAAGTAGCTAAAAGGATACTTCACTATGTTTGTGGTACGGTTCAGTTTGGGATACATTATAGTTTAGGGGGGACTCCTTTATTGGTTGGTTTCATTGATTCAGATTGGGTCGACAACCCTGATGATCGAAAGTCTACTGCAAGTTATGTTTTCAGCCTTGGTTCAGGACCTATCACTTGGGCCTTTAAGAAACAATAGGATATTGCACTTTCTTCAACAGAAGTAGAGTACCGAGCAATGGTAAATGCAAGTCAGGAATCCTTGTGGCTTCGACAAATCCTTTCAGAGTTTGGATTCCAGCAACAACAGTCGACCAACCTTTCATGCGACAATGAGAGTGCCATCAATCTCGCCAAATACCCAGTTCAACATCAGCGTAGAAAACACATCGAGCTCCACATGCACTTCATCAGAAAACTCATTCATGATCAAGTTATTGAAGTGCTCTTTTTCCCTACAAAAGATCAAGTTGCAGACATTTTCACAAAGTCTCTTATAGAAGCGAAGTTTTCCAAACTTCGATATATGTTAGTAGTTCAAGAAGTTGTCATTAAGGGGGGATAGGCTCTAATGCCTCCTTCCTTCTCCTATTGTGTCACCATTTTAAATCCTTCAATCTTATCCCAAGTTGTTCTTAAGGGGGGATGTTAGGATATTTAGACACTTAGGAATTAGTTAAGATCTACTTGGTCTAGTGTGTCGTTAGGTGAAAATGTGTTTCTTAGTGTGTTTCTTTATTATGCATTAGTATGCATTTGTAGTTAGGAAATCCGACAGTCACGATATGTTCCCGACATAGAGTGATGCGACAATTCATACTCTCCTCGATCTTAATGGCCATTAATCCATGGCTTAACACCCTATTGGTCCATGATCTCTATTTAGAGAGCATGGACGTTCATTTTTCGATGATCGATTGTGAGAAACTCTCTTGTAAAATCTCTCTGTAACATTATTCTTTTGCATTAATAAACTGCTCCAAGTGGTCGCATTGGTTGGGGCCGTGGTTTTTTCCCTGTAGGGGTTTTACCACATCAAAACATCACTGTGTTGATATTTGATCTGGTTATGTGAGTGGTTACTAAAGGTGTTCATCCTCTGTTGGAATACCTATGTTGTCAAACATAAAACCCATGCAGTATTGACTGCAGGGTTTGGTAGATGGTATTCCGAGTGGTCAGGAGGTAATCAACTATTCATTTTTTCCTATAGAGGTGCAGTTTCCCTACTATGGACAACTATGATGACATGGTGTATTATTCACCCAAGCCAGGAGAATTGTTTCCCTGGATGGGGATAGTTGGTAGCCCCATACATCCTCTAACGATCCAGCTAGAAGGTGAAATGCCACTGATATTGCATGGAGAATTCTTTTCTTAGTTCTTAAGGGTTTATGGCTTCTAGCACATGCAATATCTAGAATCCTTTTACTGGCTCGACGGAGTGGGGGTTCTAGGGTCGCTCCGATGCAGACTAGTTCCATTTTACCCTTTCCTAGCTCAGTAGTCTGGTGTGGTTCATATACTCTTGAAGCTTTGGAACCCTACCTTTGATGCTACAAGAGAAAGATTGGACTCCATACCCATCTCGGTCCAGATGTCGAACCTTCCCCCTCATCTTTGGAATGAAAAATGCTTTCAAGCAATTGGGAATTTTCTGGGGGAATTTTTAGTTGTAGATATGGGTTTCATAGATTCAGGGGAGATGTCGGTCGCAAGGATTCTAGTTTTATTAAGCATCAGAGAAGGGCTAAAGGAATTCCTTAATTTGAGAGATTTGGGAAGGACTAGAGTCCAAATCCTAGATTATGAAGGAGTACCTTTCTGATGCAGGAAGTGCCACAAGTATGGGAACATTGTTAAGGATTGTAAATCCACTATGAAGGAGCACAGGGATAATCGATCTACTTCAGAGAATAGAGTGGATGGGGGGCTTCTGACCTCTTTGGGTGCCATCTCTCCCTCTTTGGGGTTGACCACAGAGGGTACTACTCCATGTGACCCATCAACGTCATGGATAGTAGAAGCAGAGGCATTGACTGCACAAGAGGGTGACTCATTGGTGCTAGTCCCCACTGGGAGAGGTGTGTCAGCTTGAGAAGTTTGTTCAGAGGCCTTTCCACATTTTTTGCTCGACAACCTTTTGGGTATGACTCTTACTATTTCCCGACCAGTAAATGGTTTTTTTTAATATTTTAGTTTTGTGTGTTTGGACGGTGGTCGTTCCTCCCAAAATATTCCCTCCTCAATACTTTCATGCTTAATCCATCCTCTCAATCCCCTGAATTCGTCTTCCCAGTATCCACCCAACACTTCCTTCAAATCGCGCTCCTTGCTTGGATCCTCAATCTCACGACCACCTGAGGATTCTTCTTCCGAGGAGTCTAAGGATTCAATCATTCGATATCAACTCTGTAACATAAAATACTCCATTCCCAACTCAAATAATAGAGGGTTGGGTCCAAATGTGGATATTCAGAAAACAAAAAAGGGACGAGGTAGAAACTCCCATCTCTTCAAGGCACAATCCTGAGCACTGGTCGACATTGCCTCTGGGTGACAAAAGTCAATTGTTGGGGCGTTTAGTGCAGCAAAAACCACAATAGGGGATCCCCCATGAAAATTATTACTTTCAATTGCAGGGGTTTGGCGAGTTCCCCAAAAATATCTGCACTAAAGAGGTTGGTTTTTTCAAACCAACTGGATTTTGTTCTTTTACAAGAAACTCTAGCAGACGAAGAAAAGGCTACCAAACTTCTTTCTGTGCTCTTCCCATGCTGGTCTTTTCTAGTTCTGGATGCCACATGTAGGTCATGAGGCTTAGTCATTGGATGGAGAGCTCGAAGCATCAAAATTTTAAACTCTTGGGAATTTGACTCAGGCTTAGGGGGAGATTTTCTGGTGGAAGGGATTGGAAAGGAGCTAAGAATAATTAATGTTTACGGCCCTCATACAGACCAGAGCACTTTTTGGGTAAACCTGCTTGGTAAAGATATTTTGAAGACCAACCTCCTAATTCTTGGGGGAGATCTAAATTTCTCCTTGGGGGAAGCTGAAAGTTGGGGCCCCTCATCCCACCTAGACAACCAATCAGGTTTCTTCAGTCACCTTCTATAATCCAATGGACTTATTGATATATCCCCCTTAAAATTGTTACCCACTTGGAGGAATATGAGGGTAGGGGAGGCCCGTATTGAAAAAAGGTTGGATCATTTTTTTATCTCTGAACCTTTAGTGATTATTCCTTTCCAATTTCGTCAATGGATTGGTATTGAGGAGAATCAGATCATTCCCTAGTTTGGTTTGAAATGGAAGGAGGCCCCCAAAATCCAACAACCCCATTTAAATTCAACTCCTCTTGTTTAAAAGATGAAAGATTTTAGCAGTTGGTCGAGTCAAATTGGACTAACATAAGGGATGTATAAGTCACTCTGAAAGGTATTCAATTTGCGTCAAACCTTAAAAGAATAAAAAAACTGGCTATCCCTTGGGAAAAATAAAAACAAAAAGAAGAGGAACAAGAGCTCCAAAGCATTAAGGATCAACTGAGGCTTATACAAGAATATTATGAGACAAGGTTCATGAAATATTTGTCTTGCGACAATATGAAAATGTTGGAAGCGAGGCGTAGACTAATACTAGCAGTACAAGAGGAAACGTGGAGACTAAAAAGAAGAGCTATTTGGCTAGAAAACGGAGATGAAAATACAAAACAATTTAAAGCCTATGGAAAAGGGAGGAGAGCTGATAACACCATATGGAGTTTAAAGGACCAGGAGGGTAGATCCATTACTTCCTTTGAAGGTTTAGAAAATATGGGAAAAAACCACTTTCAGTCTTTATTCAAAGTGGACATGAATGTAAATATCGCAGAAATCATAAAGGTGGCTTTATATACCCAAGTTTTTTGAATGAACAAGTGAATCAAGAATTATTTGTCGAAGTCACAGAAGCGGAGGTTAAAGAAACTCTACTAAGATTCCAGAAGGATAAAATCCCTGGTTTAGATGGATGGACAATAGAATTCATTAGGGGGTTTCTATATCTAATCAAAACAAATCTATTAAAAGTTATCGAGGAATCTCGTATCAATGGTATATTCCATGGACCCTTCAACACTAATTTTAAAGCCCTCATTCCTAAGGTAAATGATCCTCGTACTTTTGATGACTTCATGCCAATATCGTTGTGTAATTGTATTTACAAAATTATTGCCAAAATCATATCTCGTCGACTAAATCCTTTTCTATCGGAGGCCATATACATGGAACAGTTTGGGTTTTTAGAAGGGCGACAGATACACGAGGAAATAGGAGTAGCTCAAGAAGGTCTACATAGTCTATAGAATGCAAGATCAAAGGGATCAATCCTAAAAATTGATCTCTCAAAATCCTATGATAGAGTGAACTTGCCTTATATCCGACTTCTTCTTACTCACCTCGATTTTCAAGTCCCATTTATAAAATGGGTGATGGCATGCATTTCTTCGGTCTCCTTTGCAGTCCTTATCAATGGGGAAACATCCCCCTTTTTCATCTCAAAAAGGGGTCTCAGTAAAGGATGTCCCTTGTCCCCTTTAGTTTTCCTTGAGGTGGTTGAAGGACTGATTAAAGATATATACTCAACAACCAGGGGAGGGAATTTTCAAGGAATACTAGATGGACCATGGATGGAGATCACTCATCTCTTATTTATGGATGATGTCCTCATTTTTTGTAATGGGCGCGTTGGAGATGAAGAAATTCTAGATGGCATTCTATTCTTGTTCCGACTGGCCACAAGGATGATAATAAATGCCCAAAAATTAACCATCACTACCTCTGAAATGGATGGAGAGGAAATTGTAGCATATCAGAGGTTTTTTCCCTTCACTTTTCAAGATATTTGAAAAGGACTAAAATACTTGGGTTTTCAGTTAAGGTCAAACAATTATAAGAAAGAAGGTTGGAAATGGTTGATAACTAAATTAGAGAAAAGATTAAATGGATGGAGCTTTAGATGGTTATCTAGAGCATGTAGACTCACTTTGACCAAATCCGTATTGGAATCCATACCAGTTTATTGGATGTCGCTAGCATGGATTCCCAAAGGGGTGCCAGAAAAAATCATAAGGATCGGTGGTCATTTCATTCGGTCTAGGACTGGAGATAAGTATACTCATCCATGGTAAAAATGGTAAAGTATAGAAATGCCAAACGCTTTGGGAGGTTGGGGGCTCAAAAAAAATTTCTTGTTTTCCAAGGCCCTTGCAGCAAACGCCTGCTAGGGGATCATTTTAGTATCCAGTTTGTGGTCTCTTGTAGTCTCATAAAAATACATCTCCCTGGCTTCAATTGAAGATTGGATTAGAACCCCAAACAAATATGCAACAAATGGTTCAATTATTTTGAAAGCGATGATCTCCTCTTTCTTAGTGGTCGGGGACAGTCTTGCTTGGAGGGTGGGTAAAGGAAATCATCTTCGTGTTGGAGATGATCCCTGGCCAGGGTGTGGGAATTATCATATTCTTCCAGAGGACCTAATTGACCAGCTTCACAAGAATGATATATTCTACCTCTCTCAGCTAGCTAATCCTCTTATAACAAATTTATGGAATTAAGGATGGAAAAATGCTACTTTTCTAGGAATAAATAGGATTTATGCAGATATGATGAGAAGATATATTGTAGCACTCAGAAGAGGACATATAAGATTCACAGATACAGAATATGAATTAGTGTGGAAAAAAGACCCCATAGGCTTCTATACTCCAAAAGAAGGATACATAGCATTGAATATAGACCCCTTACAAAAAAATCCCAAATGGTGGTGGAAGTGCCTTTGGACGATGAAATTTCCCCCAAAAGCAAAAATATTTATGTGGGAAATCTTGAACAATTGAATCCCAATTTGGGAAATCCCAAATAAGCGTCAAATAGAGGTCTTGAGAGATGCTCTCTTTGTAAAAATTCAAATGAACCCACCTTCCATATCCTCATCACATGTCCTTTCACCATGAAAGTATGGACATAAACGTCCAGTAGCCTCAGAAAAAACTACATATGGAATAAAGATTATTTGGAGTTGGCTTGGAAGAACTGGACATGTGACCCAAGAAATAAGGAGATACAAGATCTTCCACTCTTAATAAGATGGGGAATTTGGCTAGCAAGGAACGTAAGAATTTTTAAGGAAAAAGATTCAATTCCAGAAGTAATCATAGCACAATGCCTATCAATCCTATCCCATTTTCCCCAGTCCAAAGATGCACCATCTTTACAGGTAAGGAAACAAGATGTTATAGACTCATCAAAACCTTGGGTGTTTTTAGATGGAGCCTCTCAGAACACCAATTGTGGAGGAGGAGTTTTTCTATATTTTTCAAATAACCATTGCTTTCATTTAAAAATGGGATTGGGTAGGGGGACAAACAACTATACTGAACTGATGGCGTTGAAGCTTTTACTTCTTTTCACCATAGAAAAAGAATTACAAAAAATACAAATTTTGCGGGACTTTATGAATGTCATTAATTGGACAAGAAAACATCAAACTTGTCACAGTATTTTTCTTTGTCCTATTTTGGAGGAAATATTTAGTTTGTTGGACCCTTTTGATATTGTGGTTTTCTCTCATGTTTACAGGGACAAGAACTTGGTAGAGGGTTCATTGTCTAAAGAGGGATTGTTTCTCTCTTAGGGACAATGGCACATCACTGAAACAAAAGGGAAAGACACAAATGCCTTTTATCATAGGCCCTTTGTAGAAGATCAAGGGAACTTGTAGGATTGAAGACAGTTTGGTAGACAAAAATCCTCTTGCAAGAAGTTTTGATCAAAGCTAATTTTCTCTTTTTCAGCCTCTTCATGGATATTTCTCTCTTTTTTTTGCACAACATTTGATTCAAAAAGATTATTATACATCAACACTACAATGTTTTGACATTATGAACAGATATCGAATACCGATAGAGGGTTGACAGAAACAACAAAGGTTGTGTTTTTTTCTGTATATAAAGGACTCATATTATGTAGATAGTATCTTTCCACCTTATTCTAGATGCGATTTTTGTAATCTGCAATGGTAGACAAGACAATGCGAGCTTTCAACAGCGAAATACTTTCCTGATCCTTACACACACTTCTGGTGTGTTGTGCTCTAGAAGCACCTACAAAATGTAATTTTGTCTCTTACAAGGAATAAAATTATGCCTTTTTCTAACGAAATATATATATATATATATATATATA
>SNQJ01S0035634.1:18265-38201 GCA_010110895.2 Picea sitchensis | reverse complement strand
TCCACACATGGATAGCCCCATATGTGTGAGTAATGGGAGATAACATGGAATTCACTCGTACCATGGTGGTCAACAAGATAGTTCAACTTGTGAGAGACATAAATTTTGCATACAAGCTTCGTTTGAGGCGTTTTATGCATCATTGGAAAGGTATCAGAGTGTAGAATACCATCAAGGGTGTATGCACAATTTTTGGACAATGTAACCCCAAAAAATTTCATTTAATTCCCCAAAATGGCTCTGGAAGGTTTCAACCCCCAATTTTTCAAATTGAAACCTACCTCTAAAATGGCCTTGCAAGCTAATTCCTCCAATTTTTCTACCCAAAAATTACCAAGATAGATGAAAATTGTATGATGATCCAATTTGGATCAAGCATGATTAGTTCTACACTTGTGTGAGTGACTCTATCCATAATGATTTAATTCCTAGACTTGTGTGAGTGGCATTACTAAGTTGTGAGTAACTCGTTTCTCTAAAGAGGAATCAATGTGCACACTCAAGTGATATTGATGTCGAAGAAGATATCCAACATTATAGTGAACTCGTATCTTAATGGGGTGGGAGGTGTTTTTCTAAAAATGAATGAGATTACACTTGCAAGGAACAAATTCATAGTCGAGAGGATCAATGGAAATTTGGATGAACTGGGGGGCTTCGTTCCCTAACTTGCCAAAAACATGTGGGAATCAGTTTAAATGTCAGAAATCGAAGTCCCTTGTTCATATGCAAC
Source organism: Picea sitchensis (assembly GCA_010110895.2). Taxonomy (NCBI): domain Eukaryota; kingdom Viridiplantae; phylum Streptophyta; class Pinopsida; order Pinales; family Pinaceae; genus Picea; species Picea sitchensis. The sequence goes on along the minus strand of SNQJ01S0035634.1, from coordinate 37,468 downwards.
AATTTATAATGTATTAGATGAGCGGTCCAACTTTTTTGTGAATATTTCATGTTTCATTTGTTGATTTAGAACAATGGACCACAACCTCTTGTGGAATTTGGGAGAGTCTCGAGAGGGGAGGTACCGATTTCACCAATAATGACCAAAATTTGTCTTGTGAAAAACACATGGACAGCCCAAATTGTAGTGGTAGGAGTTTCTCACCAAAGTGAAAAAGAAATTGGTTGAGGAGATAAGGAAATGAGGGTCCCACTACTCCATCAACTAATAAAATCATGTCACATGGAAGCACCCAAGGGAACAATAAAACCTAAGTCCACTAAATAGAAACTAGGGGTTCCATGAAAATTCCATTAACATCTAACATTCAACTTGTATGTATGATGTTACATATGGTTTTAAACCTACTTAACATGAACAAGACCATATCTATGGAGTTGGTCCATGGAAAATGTGAAGGTATAAAAAAGGGGGCTTCACACAACTAGGGAAAAGAAAACATGTGACCATCATGGCTTATACAGTCAAATGAAATTGGTTCAAATCCATGAGGTTTTGTGTCAGCGGTAACATGTAGAGAATTGTTGGGGTTTAGAGAAAAACTATGCCAAATTAATAAAATATTTACAAAAACAAAATCAGGGTGGAAATGGGGATATCACTCCCTTGACCCTCATAGTGTCCCTTGAGAATTGAAAAATTGTTAGGATATTTATACACTTAGGAGTTAGTTAAGATATACTCTAATGTGTCATTAGGTAAAAGTGTGTTTCTTTAGTATGCATTTGTGGTTATGAAATCCAACAATCACGATATGTTCCCGACATAGAGTGATCTGATGGTTCATATTCTCCTTGATCTTAAAAACTACATTGATTCATGGCTTAACACATAATTGGTCCACGATATCTATTTAAATAGAATGGACGCTCATTTGTCGATGATCAATTGTGAGAAACTCTCTTGTAAAATCTCTTTGCAATATTTTTCTTTTGCAATAATAAATTGCTCCAAGTGGCCACGTTGGTTGGGACCATGGATGTTTCCTTGTAGGGTTTTTACCATGTAAAAATATCAGTGTGTTGATCTTTGATCTGTTTGTGTGAGTGGTTACTGAAGGTGTTCATCCTATTTTGGAATACCTATGTTTTCAAACATGGTATTAGAGCCTGTTTGAATACCCGCTCCTATTGTACATTGAGATCATGAAGTTGAGTTGCATCATCTCTAGTATTTTCCATTTATGTACATTTATGGGCTAAGAGGACTATTCTATTGTGTCTTAAACACTCATTTCAATTAGGAAAACTTTTCGTTTCACTCGAAAAGGTTTCCATTTTTCCAAGATATGGCCATTTCAGTCAAACCTAGAGGTATAAATCTCAAATACGCCCTTTTTAAAGTTTTGCAGAGTATTATTTTTATTTTCTATTTTTATTTCTGGGTTGCTACTGTTTTGGATCTGCATATTCTCTTTTTCCAATGCCTTGTACGATCTTGGGAAATCATAAATAGATCGGAAAAGGTGCATTATCCTAGTAAGCTAACCGAGATCTAACCTTTGTTGTCATCGAGAAGAGAAATTTTTTTCTTGTGTGAAAACAGTTTTTTATGAGCACACTCTCCAAGGTTGTGTTCAACAACAATAACAACAACAATAACAACAACAACCCCAATCCTCCTTCTAAACAATACAATATGTTTTTCTAGCTTAGTTGGTTAAACCTTTCCTTAATAAGTAAAAGGTCTTGAGTTCAAATCTCTTTTTTGTTTACTTTTTTTTAAAAGTTCATGCATCCATTATAAAGTGTATTTCACTTCAAGTATAAAAGTGAATCACTATAAGTATCTTTAATATTTTATTTTAAAGTTATTTATTTTTCATGCAACTTTATTTTAAAAATCAACTTAATTGTAAAAGTCATCCCCGCTTCTTTTTGTAAAAGTGGGTCACTTCATAAAACAACTTATTTGTAAAAGTGAGGGCATAACTTTCACATTTGAAGTCCGTTTTCAGTGCCATTTTTTTTAAAACTGCCTATTTTTTCGAGATTTCTTCATCCAGATCATTAGTTTCAATTTTTAAATCCATATTATCTGCATACTTAAAAAGACTTCTTCTAGTGTTTTTTTTCTTACCAGCACCAACTACTTCCAATTTAAATCCCATATGGAGGATTTATTAAGAAGTAAAATCATGTACCCGATTTCCTTGGGAAAGGAAGAAGAACCCAATGATTATGAAAAGAAAGTCAAATGGGATAATAGGAATGACGAAGCACGTGGACTGATCGAAATGTCCATCTTTCCTGATTTAAGGTTCCACCTTCAATAAATTGATGACCCTGATGAAGCTTGGGAAAAGATTGAATCTGTGTTTGGTAAACACAATATTATTCAAGCACATCAGTTAGAAAATTAGATATTTACCTTAAGTACAAATTATTTTTCTTGCATTGAAGACTATCTATCTAAGTTTAAAACAATTAGAATTTTATGTGAAGAGTGTAACATAAAGTTGGAGGAAGAGCGTTGCATCTATATTGATCTTTCTAAGCTAGGTAGCACATATTTTGTGTTTGTATGTACATCTTATGCCATGAGAGAGGATCTAGAGAAGCTTATCAAAAAACCATTTTTGAGTTATTTTATGAGGCTTTGATTAGAGAGAAAGATAAACTTGTACAAATTAGAGTTATTAGCATTGCAGGTACCTCCAACAAAGCCTTAGTTGCCCAACATAAAGATAAACCCAAGAATCCCAAGTATCAACATCCTCACCACAACAAAAAGAAAAACAAGGGTCCCAAACCCACTAATACAACTTCAACTCCTAATGGTGACAAAGGAGAAAAATCTAAAAATAATAAGACTGACAGAAATTGCAAATTTTGTGGGAAATATGGTCATGATGAGTCCAAATATTTCAAGAATATGGAAAATTTAGAAGCAACGATGAAGAAGCACAACATCACTATGGATTCTACTTGTTCTTCTTCTTCTCATGGACAGACACTTTATGCTTCTGGTTTCTCCTTCAATGCAATTTCTACTTCTTTTTCTGATGAGTGGCTTATTTATTATGGAGCATATTATCATATGGCTATGGAGAAAGCCATATTTTCTACTCTAAATGAATGGAACACCAAGAAAATATTTGATGGTGATGATAGATCTCTTAGTGTTGTAGGATCTGGAACAATTCAGGTAGATACTAGTCGTTTCAATGATGTATTATTTGTTCCAAGTCTTTCATGTAACCTTCTATAAGCATATCAAATCACTCATTTAGGTGAAGGTGAAATTGTAGAGTTTTCACCTCACCAAGTTTAATCAAGGATCTAAAATATTCTCAACATGTTCTTGCAATTGGAGTTGTCGATGATATTATTGGGTTGTACAAGTTTGACAACTTTGGGTCATCATCTTTTCCATCAGTTTTTTGTTGCTCATAGAAATGACTTGAGCAAACTTTGGCATGAGAAGTTTGGTCATCTAAACTATTTCTCATTACAAAAACTATGTAATCAACAAATGGTGACTGGTCTTCCTCTTGTTTCATGCAAAGATGGTGTTTATGTCGGTTGTGTTCTTGGAAAACATCATCGGGACAATTTTGACAAATGTTCCTCTTGGCACGCCTCGGGCACTTTGCATCTTGTTCACAGTGACTTGTGTGGTCCACTTTCTTCCCCTTCTTTTTCTAGGTGCAAGTATTTATTAACTTTCATTGATGACTTTTCTAGACGTACTTGGGTTTACTTCTTAAAGCTTAAGAGCGAATTTTTTGACAAGTTTCTAGCCTACAAGGCCCTTGTAGAAAAACAATATGGACATCAAATTCAAAGGTTAAGAACAAATAATGGAGGTGAATATGTGAAAAATAATTTTACAAGTTACTGCACTACAGAGGGCATCTGAATGCAACACATTGGTCCATATAGTCCACGGCAAAATGGTGTTGCTGAGAGAAAGAACCGCACATTAAAAGAAATGGTTAATTGTATGATCCAATCTAAGAGATTAAGTCTAAAGTATTTGGCAAAAGCCATCAACTGTTAAATTATTATTAGAAGAGACGTTAAATTTAATGAAAATCTCCTGGCCTGCAAGCCTAATTCGACGATTGTGCCTTCTTTGGCCTGGGATCCATCTTAGGCATTTGTGCCTTCTTCTGTTTTTATTCTGGTTTCTTCTTCAGATGATGATATTCTGGATGAAATTCCATCTCTGCCTTCTCACCTTCCTCCAGATGAGTCCATTTAAATTGAACTAGCACCAACACCACTACTACCTAGATGGGTCCATTCAATATGAGAAGCAGTTGGTGATCTTGTCGGTGATCCTTCAGATCAATGTTGGACACGTTCACAGTTCCAGCAAGCCTCTTGTATTTTGTCTCAATTTTTAGAGACTCATGATCTAAATACATTTGCATAAGCTTCAGTTCATCCATATTGGGATACAAAAATGAATGAAGATTATCATTCTTTAATGGCAAAGGATACTTGGGATCTTGTACCTCTTCCAAAAGGAACAAAACTTTTCATATGTAAATGGGTCTGCAGAAATAAGTATGCATCATATGGAAGTGTTGAAAGCCACAAGGCTTAGTTATTTTCCAAAGGATTTTCCCAAGTTGAATGAATTGACTATAATGAAACCTTCTCCCCTATAGCCAAAATGAATTCCATCCACCTTGTTCTTTCCCTTGTCGCCTCACATAAATTGGAGGTCCATCAAATGGATGTTAAATCTACCTTCTTGCATGGGGATTTTCAAGAATAAATCTACATGGAACAACCTCTCTGTTGTTTCCATAATGACTCTAGCTTTGTTTTTATCCTTAAGAAATCTATTTGTGGTCTTAAGCAAGCTCCCCGATCTTGGTATTCCAAAATGGACAACTTTCTTATTGACATTGGATTTTCTAGATGACATTCTGATCCTAATGTCTATACCAAGAAAGTAGGAAGCCATTTCATAATCCTTGTCCTTTATGTTGACGACTTTATCCTTACTGGTAGTGACTCAAAAATTTTAAACCATGTGAAAACTAGACTTAAGAAGAAATTTGAAATGGCAGACTTAGCATTTTTGCACTATTTCGTTGTCCTCCAAGTTTTGCAAACCAAGGAAGGATTTTTTATTTCCCAGTCTAAGCATGCTTGTGACCTTCTTCATCGCTTCCACATGGAATATTGTAAACTAGCCCCTTCTCCCTTCCAGTATGGAGTCAATCTTGCTGCCACCTATACTTCTCCTGAAATTGATGCCAGTTTGTATCGTCGGTTATTTGGTAACCTCTTATACTTGACTCATACCAATCCTGATCTTTCCTTTGTTGTTGGTCTTGTTGTTCAGTATATGAAAACACCCTATGAAATACATTGAAAAGAAGTTAAAATTATAATTCAATATGTACGGGGTATATTTCAGTTCATGATACATTACAATTCAGGGGGGACTCCTTTATTGGTTAGTTTCACTAATTCAAATTGGGTCAGAGACCCTGACGATTGGAATTCTACTGCAGGTTATGTTTTTAGCCTTGGTTCCAGACATGTCACTTGGGCCTATAAGAAAAAACAAGCTATTTCACTTTCTTCAAGAAAAGAAGAGTACAGAGCAATGATAAATGCAAGTCAGGAAGCCTTGTGGCTTCGACATATCCTTTCAGATTTTGGATTCCGACAGAAACATCCCACCAAACTTTGGTGTGACAATCAGAGTGCCATCAAGCTCACCAAATACCAAGTTCAAAATCATCACAACAAACACATCGAGCTACATATGCACTTCCTCAGAAAGATAATTCATGATCAAGTTATTGAAGTGCTCTTTTTCCCTACAAAATATCAAGTTGTAGACATTTTCACAAAACCTCTTACAGAAGCGGAGTTTTCCAAATTTCAATCTATGTTAGGCAGTCATGAAGTTTTCATTAAAGGGGGATAGAATCTAATTCCTCCTTCCTTCTCCTATTGTGTCACTATTGTAAACCCTTCAATCATATCTCAAGTGGTTCTTAAGGGGGGATGTTAGGATATGTAGACACTTAGGAGTTAGTTAATATCTACTTGGTCTAATGTGTCGTTACGTAAAAGTGTGGTTCTTTAGGGTGCATTTGTAGTTAGGAAATCTGATGGTCATGATATGTTCCCAACATAGAATGATCTGACGATTCATATTCTCCTCAATATTAAAGGCTATATTGATTCGTGGCTTAACATCTGATTGTTCCATGATCTCTATTTAAACAACATGGAGGGGAATTTGTTGATGATATATTCTGAGAAAATCTCTTGTAAAATCTCTATGTAATCTTTTTCTTTTGCATTAATAAATTGCTCCAAGTGGCCGCATTGGTTGGGGCCATGGATATTTCCTCATAGGGGTTTTATCATATCAAAATATTATTTTGTTGATCTTTGATTTGGTTGTGTAAGTGGTTACTAAAGGTGTTCAGCCTCTATTGGAATACCTATGTTTTTTAACAAAAGCCCCCATGAAAATTTTTCCTTGATTTAACAATGGCAATGGGGAATGGACTTATTTTGTATTTCATTTGAATGATTACAAGTAGGGTCAAGGTATTGAAAGATACAAAAAAATTGGAGAAGTTATGAAATGTAACATGTAATTAATTTCTAAAGATTATAACTTCTAGATCCAATATCCAAATTGAGAAAATTTACAATGATTGGAAATCTCTTTTAGTGGAGGATAAAATTAAAGATTCAATTCTTATATAGATTGTAATAACCCATCTAGGTGTTACCTTCACAATTATTTTTTCTCTTTTAAAACTATATATATCAAAGTATGCAAGATTTAGAATAATCAAATCACATGCATAAAATATAGAAAGTACACAAGATAAGGGGTATTCCATGGATCCATAGAGAGAAATCAACTATACCATAATCCAAATAAATATCAATGCACAATTAAATACTATATACAAAATACATATACCCTTTAGCTCACATAATTCCAGGGGTGAGCTATCTATGCTCCAACTTCCACAAAGCAATCTCTAATAAGATCCCATGAACAAATCTTCAACTAGATCTCACAAACCCATGTTCAACAAGATCCCATGAACCAATCTTCAATTAAAAAAGGGGGGAATCACACCAAGGGTATATTTTCCACCCAACCAATGTAACCACCTTCATTGGTGTTTCCCCTTGAGCAAGGCTCAAGATAAATGAGGTAAGGAAAAGAAAATATCAAAGTACTCTCGCGAATCTAACCCAAACCACTCAATAATAAATCATACATGCTTACAACTATTCATCCTATGTGTGGTGGAGAGACTCGTGGACTTGCAACACCTCCAATCATATGGTATTATGGTGTGTAGGGGTCTTACTACCATATCAACTGGTGATCACAACCACGACAATAATGGATCCCCCCTTCGAGTAAGAATATTATTACTATCTTCAACTAGTGATCAAAGCCACAACAATAATGGAGTTATGCTATGCAAGTATCTTACTACGTTCTTCAGTTGGTGATCACAACCATAATAGTAGTGGTGTCCTACAATTTTGATCCAAAGGAAAACAACAAAAGGATCTAGGCATACTAAGATTTAGTACCTCCTTATGTTGCACGTACATTACCAACTCCTTAATCTGCATAGACATGGTTGGCATAGACACAATTCTTTCCAACCCTCCAATATCATAACACAAGTGCATCAACAATACTGATTTTCCCTAGAACCAATTCCCCATGAGCCATCCCATTCAATAAAATGTAATTATTTGATTTAATAATGCTAAATAAAGTAATATCCTCCCAATATTTGTCTCTTGGTTTTCCCATTTCTCATGCAAGGGTGAATGTATAATACCCCCAAGTTGTAAATGTACATATGTTTTATAGGATGGTGAGATATGATTGTTTGGGCCATAGTGCCTTTGTATATATTTGTTTTGAGGTTAGAGTGCATGTGTGATTTAGGCTATGGATCCTATGAGTTGAAAGGCCAGTGAGCCTAACAAATGTAATATGTAATCATACTCAGAAATATTAATAAAATACATCACTACTGCAGACCAAGTCACATGAAAGAGTATGGGGGATAAAACTCCACGAGAGGGGAAGTGGGATAGGAAATGAGAGGACAAGGAGCTAAGTCAAGGGGGATTAAGCCAATGAATAAGATAATATTATTCCTAATTCCTAAGTCTTATGATATGATTTTATCCTAAGTTACTAAGCGGAGGAATGAATTACCAAGTGGGGGGGAAGTACTTCCTCGAGTGCCAAGTGTCAAAAAGGGAACATGCATATTTAATGTGGGGAATTTAGTGTATTTATCATCATTCATTCCATGCTATCATCCACACCATTTCCTGGGGAGAGGGGATTTTTTTTTACCCAGTAAATCCTTGGTAGTTTAGGTTGAAGAAGAAGGTTGGCAGGCCCATGGAGCATTCTCTTTGGGTGAGAGAATTATTGGGAATAGGTTTCCCCGTGTGTTGGGATAATGGGTGTTGTAACTCTTAGAGAAACCTTTTTTACAAGTGCACAAATATATGATACTTCTTGGATTACTTGTTTTTGAATCCTTGGAAGGGAAGTGGGACAACCACAGGACTGTGGAGTAGTAAAGGGATACACTTCCTTGGGTGGGACATGCTATGGGGAATGAGAGGTTGTGAGGTAGGATTTTTTCTAGAGTTGGTGCCACTGATATTGTCCTTTATTAAGTTTTATGTTAGAGCTTAGTTTGACTTAGATATAATTTTCCCTAGTGGAGTCATAGCCCTAGATCAAGGGTGACTTGTTGTTGAGAATGCATGAACAACAAATTCTACGTCTAGAAGGAATGTATGAGGTCTACAACTAGTCTGTGATTTTAATTAAAAGATAAGTGTTTTTTCGTTTTTTCTTTTTCTTTTCTGTGTAATGATGTTTTCTATGTGGTTGTTTATGTTAATTCTATTGTGGTGTAATTGTACATATTTATACATGGATTGTGTGTTTTTATAAATTCATATTAATTGCATATGTACTTCTAACAAAAATAAACCACCAAAAATAAACCAAAGTTTTTTTCTTGGGAGCTCCTACCCCCAAACCCCCACAAACCTTCTGATTGCGGGGTGATAAGCACCCCCCATACTCTCTTTTATCCCATATCAGTGTACAGTACCTGGGATCAATTTTACAAAGAATATAAGATATACCCAACATGGGGAAGTTTCTAGTACTAAATCAATAGATAAATCTATATCCCTCTTTGGTAGTAATCCTAGTATTTCTTGGAATACATCCTTAAACTCTTGCAATACTGAATAATCTTCAAGGCTTGGCCCTTTTTTATTTTATATCTCCTCCACATGAGTTGTATACAATGGACATCCTTTCCTGAAACATATCTTCAACTGTAAGTTTGAAATCTCCCTTATAGAAATAAGTCTTGGAATTCCTTTCACAGTGATATGTTTTCCTTCTTCATCAAAACATGTACATTTGTTTTTATGGAAATCTAGGAAAACATTATGCTTGTCAAATGAATCCATTCCAATTAGGATGTCATAATATCCTAATGGTCTGATGTTCATATGAGCACTAGTATTTACTCCATTCATATTTATTGGACAAACTTCAATAGTCTCATTAATCCTTCTTTTGGTTCTAGCGGCTAGATGAACCAAACATCATTTTTAAAGATTATTTTTCTCCAAATGAAATATGTCCACTATTTTAGGATCAATGTAGATATGGATTTATCCTGAATTAATTAAAATAGCAAGAGATTGATGTTGATTTTTGTAGCTTCGGGCAAGTGTTCTCACATGACCCTAGGTGTTGGGCAAGTGGGAATCGTCATGGGCACCACATTACACTTTAGGTTTGGTGAAAACCCCCTTTTATTTGAGTGGGGAATTCATGGTTTTGGTGATGGGATTTGTGGGCTTGCGTTGGGGCTTCACACCCACAAGGAAAGCCTAATTTGATGTTGACTTGTGGAGGGGTTTCTATGGTGACCCCTAAGGATTCTATATAAAGGAGAGAGGTCATTTTGATATTACATATCACGCAAAGTGTGTGGAGACATGATGGATCTAGAATAAGTGAGTATGCACTTGTGCTAGGAGGCTTGGTGATATCAACAAAGGGAAAGTAGTCAAGGTGGTGAATCCAACCCAAGAGAGAGAAGGAAAGAAGTTTGCATGTGTGGAGTGAATTTTTCATACTATATGTGGTTTTCAGAAGGACAAAGTGCATATAAACATAGGTTGAAGAAGGACAAATACTGTATAGGGTATACACGATTTGTAGTGGAGAAAAAAACATATGTATGTGGGTTTCTAGTAAGGTGACTTGCGTATTTGATTTTTTGGGGAAGGTATAGATCCATCTAGGCTAATAGGCGACGTCAGCAAGTCGTATAGGTGGTCTACATTAGATTTTTGGGTAGAGAAGATTTCCAAAATATTGTTGAGATTTGGTTTTCTGATTTATATATTAGAGAACAAGGGTGTTCTAAGTTTTGGTGACTTTGGAGGACAAGGTTGTCCTCAGATTTTGGTGATATTGTATTGGCTGGGAGGGTAGGTTTTTCCCTCAGGATTTCTGATGATAACATGATTACATAACTGAGATTGAGTCTCATGTGTATTGATGATTCATCTCTGATATCTTGTGTTTCCGCTACATATGTTTTCAATCAATAATTTTTAGTGTAGAATTGTTTAGTGATAATAAATAGGGTGTTACTATTGGTTCACTACGAAGATATTTCTTATATTTGAAAATTAGTCATATAGAGTTGCATGTGAAAATTTCCAAGGTATCAGAGCTTGGGATATGAAGAGAAGGGGATCATCTTGAGACACATATTTGGATACACCAATTGAGGAGTGTTGTTCTTGTTCTTATTCTGGGTAGGTCACAAGCGACAACTATGAGGGAGCTAAGTAATTAGATCTAAGAGGGAGCTACATTGACGGTTGTAGTTGGAAACAGGTTAGATGGTATCTAGTTTGAGACATGGAGTAGACTGTTTAGATGAGGAGTTGTGGGATATTGTAGCTCGGTGGTGTGGCGGGTTGGGAGTTTTGGTGGATTGGTGGAGAGAATCGATCATATTAGTATGTTGTGTGGTAGATAGAAAACCCTGTGGATGGACTTCTAGTGGCTTTTAATAGTGAATTGCGATAGGTGCAACTTAGGTGCTTTGGCATTGACAATATGGATTCATGTGTAAGCCATGTTGACGATATAGAGTCTTCATCGGGATGAAGAGTTACACATTTTTTAGGTATGACAACGTATGTAGTATTTGACACAAGAGGATGAGTACATTTGCAGATATGAGTTGCAGAGGTCTAGAGTGGACTAGACTAAGTGTCCAACCACAAATTGGGACTTTCCATATGAGGACACAAGATCGGTGGTATAATGTATAGACACATAGAGTTTTTGGTGACTTGGATGATGGACTTGAGCAAAAGTTCATTAGATGGTCATGACTTTGGGAAGCACGATGCTTTCCTTAGAGTATTGCATGGTTGTTATCGAATGGGAGAAATTGACACATGATTTGTTTGTGAGCTTCATAGTGTCTAAATCGGGTATGTACGAGGAGCTTGGTAGGAGGACCATGCATGTAGTACAGGGCTCTGGAGTAGTGGTATTCCACATGGAGTCAGGGGATGTGTTGTGAGTGAAAAATGTTCCATGGGTGCCAGGAGTGTGTTCTCAGCCTCAAGGATTCAGAAGTAGGAATATGTAGTGTTGTTTTGGGATGGACAAGTGTTATTAGATGTTGATTTGTTCTTCCCAGGTTTTGTGAACCTTTTTTGCAGGGGATCTGTTCACGAGAGATGTTGTGAGGGTTTCAGAGGATATGGAATAATTGTATCCAAGAGGAGACTCGATTGGTGTTCAAGGATGATACAAATGGTTTTAGTATCGTGATTATGGTCATTTTGATTCATAGTTTCCACACCGGAGGGGAAGGGGAAGAATGTAGCGAGCATCGACAATAGAGGTTGATGAGGTTGAATACATTTTCCAGATGGAGATATTGTTGGTATCCTCCCTTTTAGGTACAGTCTCTAGTAGGGGAACTTAGTTGGTGTGGATAGTGGATCATATTTCCATATTATAGGTGCTAGAGAGTTTTTTGACACTTTCATAGACACTGCCTTAAACTTGTGTGTGGAGCATGGCATGAGAGTGAGGCCTGCAATACGAGGATCTAGTACAATATCATTATGATTGGATTTAGGAGACATGTTGAGGGTGTAAAATGTTTTATGGGTGCAATAACTCAGGAGGAGTGTTCTCTCAATCTCATAGGTTAAGAGAAATGTGTTCCAAAAATTATTTTGAGTTAGATGGGTTTTGTTTATGCCCAAAGGATCTAGCTTTAGATCAACATTGGTTCTTGTATTTAGAGAGGGCCACCTTATTTGTGTTTTGATGAGTAAGAGTAGAGAGACATATGCAGAGGAGTAGGTAGCTCCGCCAATGGTGAGGTAGGTGACCCCACCAACAACATATGTATAGAGGGAGCAGGTAGCTCCAAGAATGGTGAAGTAGGTGTCCCCACTAGTAGTACTGGCTCAAAGGGATCCAAAGTTTAGAGGTATTCATCCCTCATGTCATAGTAGGGAGGAGTAGCCTCCCAGTATTGTGCATAGGAAAATGGACAGTGAGATGATAGCTTTGGAGGTTGTGTAGACTAAGAGTGAGTTTGAATTCAGAGGGAGTCATGGGGGCTCATAGGGAGAGTTAGTCACTCAGTGCGAGCCAATATTCAGGTCCACAAGGGAGAGAGGAATCTTCCAAGACTGTCAGTTAGGTGTCATGGTTTGAGGAGGCCAGACAAGAGATTCATAGGTAAGAGGATTCTAGGAACAAGGTGTCTTGCAGGATGGGATCATCTCATAGGGTAGGATTTTCTATAGTGATCGAGGATGCAACCAGTCAGGAGGAATGGAGAGTAGGATTTTCTTCGGTGAAAGAGGGAGCATCCAATTAGATGGATTGGAGAGCAATTTTGGTAGAGGATCCAGTAAGGGAGATAGATCTATTTCTAGGTGATGATAGAGGATGGAATTCCTCCCTGGCTAAGAGGGATTTTTTATGATTTGGTAGCATTAGGAAACATTCCCACTTATGGAATGTGGTGAGAATACCTTCCTTGCTAAGAGGGAGTGTTGGTTTTTGTAGTTTTGGGAAGGTATTCTCACATGAACCTAGGTGTTGGGCATGTGGTAATCATCATGGGAACCACATCACACTTTCAGTTTGGTGAAAACCCCCATGTATTTGAGTGGAGGATTCATGGGTTTGGTGATGGGATTTGTGGTCTTGTGTTGGGGCTTCACACCCACAAGGAAATCATAATTTGATGTTGGCTTGTGGAGGGGATTCTATGGTGACCCCTAAGGATTGTACATAAAGGAGAGAGGTCATTGTGACATTACATATCATGCAGAGTGTGTGGAGACATGATAGATATAGCATAAGAGAGTATGCACTTATGATAGGATTCTTGGTGATATCAGCAAAGGATGCACTTATGATAGGATGCTTGGTGATATGGGATTGGTGTTCTTCTTGTCGATATTCCAAGGCTGTATATATATTTGGAATATTGCTTCCCATGTCTTCTACTATAGTAGCCTCTTAGATTTTGTGCAATGTTCTCATCTTGTCTTCTTTGTGAGGGTAATCCTTGTACATGTCATCTTCTTTACATCCCCAACATTCGATTGGTGGTCTTCTCCTTTTTCCCAATCAATCATCCCTCTTGGATTCATTATTAGTAGGATGATCTTATTGATTTGTATTAGGATGACTTCTATTTAAAGGAGTTTCGAATATCTTCCTTCTTTGATCGTATTTCTCCTTCTTATTATATTTCCAAGATTTATACAAATATTCTCTTCCCTTGCCTTGCTCATATAGGTACTTAGCCTTTCTAATGGTCAATGTCAAAGTTTTGTGCTCATCATATTGAATTTTATCTTTATATAAATATGGAATCCCACTCAACAACCTCTATATCTTTACCTTTTCATCCTTGATAAACCCCACATACTTCAACAATCCCAAGATCTTCTTTTCATATTCTCCCATGCTCATGCTCCTCAACCTGAGTTCAAAGAAATCTTGCATCTTATTGTCATAATAGTGTTTTGAAAGATACTCCTTCTGAAAATATTACTTGAACTGCTTCCAAGTAATTATGCTCTCATTAATATGCTCAACTTTCTTCAACTGATCCCACCACATAAAAACTTTTCCATGCAAATGGTATGTGGAAATTTTGGCTTCTGATTTAGATGAGTATTTGTGCGAATGGAAATACTTCCTAATTCTAAGAAACTATCATTTCATCATCATCTTCCCTTTCCCATTCACCATCAAAGGATGGTGTCTTAATCTTCCTAAGATCTCCTTGCAAATTGTCCAACTCATATCTTCTTCTTTGATGCCTAACCAGAGACCCTTCTAGACTACTCCTTGAATCTTCAAATGCATAAAACTTCCTTGGTGAGTAAGGAGGTGAGTGATGTCTATGAATTATACTATCACTTTTTGAATATATGGGTCTTTTGTAGTTATCTCTTCTTTCATTGTGTCTACCTTCTTCCTCTTGTCTAGAGACTGATCCATTCTTTTCTTGCCTCTACAACCAATTTATTATTTGCATCATTTGAGAATTTATTTGATTCTTCTCTTCATGTGCTCTCGTTATTCTCTCACTGACAACCCTATAAAACTACACTTCCATTCTCATACTTCTCATAGTCTCTACCAATTCTTTTGGTTTCACTATGCTCCTATGTCCATTAGATCATGTCTCATCATTAGCCACACTGATATTTTGACTTTTGGCTTCTCTCTCATGATTGTAGGCTCTTTGTGCATTCTCCATGGCTCAGATGTGAAATCCTAGACTTGAATTGATTTGTTTATTCCTTTAGTTTTGATAAATGTGCAAACAATCATTTTTGTTATAATTATACATATTATAAAAAAAAATGTTAATTAATGATACATGTGCTTCTTGTTCTCAATTCCTGAAGAATTATAGCATAATTCTTAAAATTATAATAATATTAGTTTATTCTCCTCTACATCAGATTTCCAATGGATATTCTTGTGCCTCAATATGGTCCTCGAGATGAAAATTATGGCTTCCTGAAAAATCCATTTTAACCCAATTTATACACTTTCTTCGTTGGTGCAATTTTATTGAAAGACCAATTTTTGTCAACTGCGGAAGAAAATAAATAAAGAACCAAGAATTTTTTTGTATCGGGTACTAATAACATTCATAATGGAGAACACACAACAACCTTTATATCCTCCATATATTTATCCAATAGGATTCTACAACAATCTAGAATATGCAACTTTGTCCTTTTTACAATTTTTTTCCAGACTTGGAATATTTAGCAAAAATGGCTCTCTCAATCTGTGCACTTCTGAAAAACAATCAGTAAACCAAAGTTGTATTTCTTGATGAGTATGAAAAATGTTGAGTATATAACATTTTCTAGTTTTGTTATTCTGGATCACTTTTCCTCCTCTAAAAATCCCAAAAATCCCCAAAAAGTGGCTTGGAATAGTGGATTTTTCCTATTTCACCATCCCCTTTCCAAACCCCTTAGAATTTATTCAATTAATTCATGGGTTATTTCAATTTCTACTTTCTAGACTCTCCAATAATTTCAACTTAATCTGGATCTCTACCAATGATAATGGACTTAGATCTTTAAAAACCATTATTTTGAATTTTCTGGAGAATCCAAGCAGAAATGGCTAATGGACCTCACTAGCACTTTTGTATCCCTCCTTACTAAGGAAAAAACTTAGAAGTTGTGTTTCAATCTAAATTAATCTGCTCCAGTTATGTCCAAAATAATAAAATGGCTCCTGACTTTTTTTTTTAAACTGTAGGATAGTTTTGCCTATGTGGAAATATGTTGACGTGGTTTCTGATGTGGAACCATAGGTCCACATGGCACCCTGAGAGGATGTTGTGTCACCTATCCAACCACCTGGTCATGTCCCTTCATTCTCTTGTCATGACCTTCTCTCTCTTCATTTACCTCTCACTTTAATATATAAATTAAAAATAAATTTTTATTAAATGCAGGACCCACCCATACGGGATGCCACATGGCACCACCCCAATGGCCCATGTCATTGATGGGTCCCATCCTTACACTTAAAAAATTCCACTTAATTCCCATACATAGGGTTTGGGGATGGGAGGGTCCCATCCCTCACCTTACCTCCGACACACAACTTGTCCTCACCCCAGATCTAATGGTGGATATTGGGGGTGTTCAACAATTGAGATTGATTTCACATAGCCAAATTCCATGCAAGTTAACAACCCCTCTGTGATGAGATGATGAATATAATACATGATACATGGAACATTCCTATTGGTTTCACATCACTAAGAGATATTTCAAAATTGTTCTCATGGGAATGAGATACCACTTACCAATACCACTCGTGGTATCAGGCCACCACTCCACCTGTAGCCTCTCCATGGTGGTTTACCACCTCACCACTAGGGCCTGCCACCCCACCACAATGGCTTACCACCATGTCACTAGTATACCATAATATTTCCATAGGTGTAGTCCACGTCACCACAAACACCTGACATGTGGCCCCCATGTCATGATAATGTCACCGTATAGAAAAATTCTCAATTTTGTCCTACTTCAAAAAAAATCATATTTTAGAGAAACGATGTTTGGGTGCCCTAACACCCATCGTTTCAGCCTCTACAAAAAAATAACCTACAAAATTGGCCCATATGGACCAAGTTTTGCAACCTCACTCTGATACAAATCTGCAATGTACCCATCACTAGAAACTACATAACTATTTCTCTAATACCAATCTTTGACATACTCATCACAAACAAACCCAAAATGATTTGCTTTGAAACTAATCTGTAATGTACCCATCTACCTGGGTGCCTCTAAATTTTCCTTATTGGAAAAATTATGAATTTTTGTTACCATTCTTTAAATAAAGAATCATGATACATGCAAATGCAATTAACAAGAAAATGCTAAACTATAAAATAAAAGAATAACAGGTTATGCTTATCATTAACAAAAATCATGCATGATATAAACGCATATCTCAGACATAATAAATACACAACAGAATATAAATTACAGAGAAACCACAAACAACAATTATATTTTGAAATAAGCATTCACCAACTGGTTGCATACGTTGGATGTTACACCCAACCATAGAAATTGTTGTTCTAGATATCAATAGTAGGTCACCCCTGAGCCATGGATATGAATTCACAAGGATGTGTCCTAGGCCGACTCTACACACCTAACCAACTATCAATCTCTCACAGTTTTCCCAACCACACAAGAATCCTAGTTTACTAGGTATCTTCCCCTTCAGCTTGCACAACCCAAAGAAATGAACCCCTTTCTATGCAATGCAGTTCCTCAGGTTGTTTTGCTTCTTTTCTAGGGATACAATGCTACTGTTAAGGAAATCAAAATGGTGGAAAATCCAACTATTCTCAGTTGTGGATAGTTCTTTCACAAATGCCATAATTTTCATGCACACATGCATCCACTCCTTTCTCGAATATTCAACAATTACCTACATCCAACAAGCAATGGTTCTTCTCTTCCCTTAATTCATTTCCCATTCCCAAACCAAGATGAGAATGAATGAGGAATGAATAAACAATGAAATGAGGAACAATGAAATGAGGAACAATGAAATAAGTGATTAACCAAATGAATGAGGAACCACCGAACAACCAAAAACATGGTTTATATAATTACATGCAATAAAGAACCACATGATCTTCCCCAAGAAGTTCATGTAACCACTTTTCCCAAGTAAAACCAATATGGGTGAATAAAATAATAATAAAATACGTATCCCATTTATCCCCCCTCTCATGGAACAATATCCCCCTATCTATGTCCTTGTCCATATTGCAGCTATCGATGCATTTTATTAATATATTCAAAGTATTACATTTCCTAGGCTCTCGATACTTTTCAAATTTATAGGCACTTCAACCTTTCATCAAATAACAAAAATACATTATTAATCTAGGGACTCAAAACTGGGGTATTGCATATGAAATGGTATGTAATAGACCATACTTACACATGCAATGGGATTTTTTAGCAAGTATATGTCAAAACTAGGAAAGGAGCATTGGATAACTGTAAGGAGGGTTTCCAGGTATTTGTGTGGCACTACATATTATGGAATTTACTACCAAGGAAGACTTGGAACAGATAGAGTGTTGGAAATCCATGGCTTTGTGGATGTGGACTGGGATGGATATATGGATCACATAATATTTACAAGTGTTTATGTGTTTAACCTATTTGGAGGAGCAATGAATTGGATGAGTAAGAGACAGTATGTAGTTTCTCTCTCAACTACAAAAGTTAAAAACATGGCAACCACCCATGCACGTAAGGAAGTTGTATGGTTACAGAGATTGTTTTCATGTATCATTTTTGTACAACAAGTTGTAAGGTTAGATTGTGATAATTGTAGTGAAATATTTATATAAAATAACCTAGCTTATCATTTTAAGACAAAGCATATTGATCTTCAGTATCACTTTGTGAGCGACATGGTTGAAGACAATAAGTTGTTGTTAGTGAAAGTGGACACTTTGAATAATGTTACAGATTCATTAATAAATTCTGTGATCACTAAGAAGTTTTCTTAGTGTAGAGAAATAATGGAAATTGTTTCCCTGGATTGTTTATCATGTAACCTTGCCCCCCCCCTGTGTAAATAAAATAACAATTCAGAGAATATTGGTTATGTGTTACATTCTTTTCACGATTAGTGCATGCAATGTACATCAACATGCGAGAAATTTGGATCGCGTGGGGGGGGGGTATATTTTTTTTCCCATTTTTTGTTTTTTTATGCCCATTGTAATGTAATTTCGGTCAAGGAATATAATCTAGGTCAATGAATTAGGGTTTTGGGTGTTCAAATCCAAAGGGGGGTAGGGTATGTATATCTATGTATACTTTACCATTCAAATTGTTGGACAGAGGGGGTCCCTTGTCCCACAAACAAGGGGGTCACATACAGCAGTTTGGTGTCTAGCTTGGCCATGTCCTTAAAATTATATTATTATTATTATTATCATTATTATTATTATTA
>SNQJ01S0035634.1:5524-18191 GCA_010110895.2 Picea sitchensis | reverse complement strand
ATTATGGTGAAGTTAATATAATAAGAGTAAGAGGTGTGGCTCTAAACATTTGTTGGTTTTCCCAATTCAGGGTTTCTAGGGTAAGTTTTTAAGTACTATGTGTGAATGTTATTAATTTTATTTCTATTTTATAAATAATCTATGTGTGCATTTATATACTATAAAGGTTTAAAATGTATAGGACTAACCCCTAGAATAAAGGTGCTAATGTCGATAGGGGGGGGCATGTCGGTGCCTAAGAATGAAAGGGGTTCCTTAGGCTCAATATCCAAAGCACAAAAAGTCAAGTTTTATCTTTAGAATCAAATGTTGATGCTGGAAAATGCAGAGGATTGCTTGAAAGGAAACCCCCTCTTGAGGTTTGATGTATTTCACACATGTCAAAGGAGATGGTATAATCAACTAGATCATTGAACCATCAAATGTATTGTTCTTAAGCATGCAATGACGAGATGAAGTTGAGCATGTGAGAATCAACAAAGTTAAAGAGAACTAATGAATTTGTCTACTTGGTGCGAGGCACCCACCAAGGATGAAGATGATTCCAAGGTACACAATCCTTTTATCCATACCCCTAGAATGCAAGTATTGAAGTCAATAAGTGAAGGCCCATTGAAACCAAGGAAATAATGAATCCTTGAATCCAAAACAAGGTATAAAGTAAGGTGTGACATATAGAGATTGACATCAAAGGAGGATGGGAAGGAAATGAGAATTGGGATGAAGACCTCCCTTGTTCATAGCATAAATACAAGGCTATCCTTGTAACGACTGAAAACATTTTAGAGGGAATGATCAATTACTGGGTATAAGGATTTTCAAGGACATATTAGTAAACCACATGGATAACTAGAGGTAAAATATGGGAAACATAGGATGGGTATGACTCATGGAAGTGTTGAAAAACTGTAACAGGACTCAATATTGAATTGAACATACTCAATAATACATAAAGGTGTCTCATCATAAATTCTCTAAACAAGGGAAACACAAGGATGCTGCCAAAACTAAACCAAGTACTTTAAAGGAACAAACCCCTCCTAGTATTTCCAAAGGGGATGCTAGGAGTAAAGGATAAGATATGTAGTACCAAAAGGAGGATACAACATATATAACCAGTGTGTGAAAAGACACAATATCCAATCAAAATCTCATGGGGGAAACTAAATGGGGTTACATATGGGAAACAATGAGATAAATTTTGTTGGTGTTTTATAATTCTCATATCTGATAGTTATTTCCTTATGATTAATAAAAAATTTCACTTCCATACATCAATTATAATAGAATAAATATATACTGAAAATCTCAACTATAACAATGCAACAGAAATAACAAGATCTAGAAATATTAACCATGCACAGTAAACACAAGAACACAAGAGTTTATCCTGGGAAACCCAAACTTCTCTAGAATAATTCAGTCCAAGATATTACTAGTACATCACCATCAATAGCCAAAATACCATACAGAGAAGATCCTCCCCAAGGATAGAATCACCAAGACCTAATGCCTCAATAAAATGACCAAGAATAACCAAGAAAGAGTTTATCCAAGTGTGGCACACTCTCCAAGATAAACATAACCAAGAAATAGCAAAATTTACTAGAACTACAATTGCAACTACCTTGTGCACACTACAGAAGGAGTTGTCTACCTGTCCAAATGAAATGAGTCACTCTTCTATTTATACTAATGTGAGCACCATTTTGGGGCCAACTTCTTATTTTTGTGTCTTCAATTACTTTATTATTTTCCTGTGGGGCCAAATTCTTATTTCTGGGTCTTCAACTTCTTCTCGAGGCTTATGTAATGGTGTAGATGGGTCTTATTTTACTTTCTTGTGGAGAATGACTGCCCGAAGTTGCAACTTTCCAACACTCCCTCTCAACGAGGGATCCATTCTCCATACTTGGATTTTATCTATCATAGAAAGGTTGTATTCATGAGTCATGTTGATGTTCCATCTTCGCACATGCATTTCATCCCGAAATATGCATGTGATAGCATCTAGAGTCCATCCACTCCTTGACAGGAGAAGGACTACACCTATTCCATTCACCACTAGCAAAGCCCTATGAGTGAATGAATCATTACCCTTGGTCATATTAGCACTAACATAACCTCTTGCATGACCAATATGGGATAATGTTTCACTGATTCTTATCTGGGCCACTCACCACTAGAAAAGTCCCATGGATGAGTGAATCATTATGCTCTGGTCATATCAACACTATCATAGCCCCGTGCATGACCAATCTAGGAAGAATGTCTACCTGAACCTGGAGAAAATCAACATACCTGGGCCATTCACCACTAACAGAGCTTTGTAAGTCAATGAGTCATTCTCCCTTGGGCATATCAACACTAGCATCTCCCAATTCATGACCAATCTAGGATAATGTCTTCTTGATGCTATCAACATACCTGGACCATTCACCACTAGCAGAGCCTTGTGAGTGAATGAATCATTCTCCCTTGGTCATATCATCACTAACATAGCCCTATGCATGACCAATCTAGGAGAACGTCTGCCTGATTTTGAAACATCAAGGCTCGTCACTAGTAAAATCAACATGGCTAATCCTGTGTATCATCCTCCTCATCCAAATCAACATGGCCACTTTGGGAGGATATCTATAATCTTCTCATCTGTGGATAAGTATTGGAGCTTCACTGCTCCCTTTTGTACCATGTCATGGATGAAGTCCTGCAAGAAGCTTATGAATTTGCACCACTTCACAAATTGCAACATTGGTTGTGACATACTTTTTCTCTGTTGTATTGAGTGCTACATAATTATGATTCCAACTTATCCTGAAAATCGTAATCGATTCCAAGATGAAGCAACACCTTGATGTGCTCAATCTATCTACTACACTCCTTTCTCAATCAAAATATGTATATCTCTACAACCTCACTTCATCACCTGAGACAAATAATATCCAGTTGTACCATGCTTCGTTTCCACCCACTGGAACTGCCTTGGCTTCAACCAAATACTGGCTTAAGGTGCTCACTGTAAAGAAAATATTTGGCTTGGAATTAACTAGGTACATCAAGGATCCAATGAAATGCAGATCTAATCTGATCTTGTCGCACCTCTAATAAAAATAGTACATACGTCCATGATCCTCCATCTCGAACTCTAAGTTCAACTCCCTCTGTCACTGGAGTAAGTATTTTTGTCTTCTAATAAAAATAGCACATACCCATGATCCTCCCCATCTCAACTTCTAAGTTCAACTCCTCTCACATCGAGAGGTGATGGTCTTGTCTCACTTTACTAGCTACTCCTCTCAAGCATCGAGACAGTAAATCCATACCCACTGGACTGATGCCTCCTATGTCACACACAGAAAGATCAAGCATCTCCCTAAGCCTCTCAAATCTCAAATCATGACACATGTATGTCTATCATGGGATATGTATCTCTCCCACCTGGATCTTGTAGAAATTTTTAATAAAATTATGTATTGTCTGGATTCTCCTTATCTAACAATTATATGCCACTTAAATACATAATAACTTCTACAAATATTATTGCAGAATATAAAACACAATCGCCAATTGCAATATCAATAAGAAGAAATATCAATCACACATAACACGATGTTTTTACCAGAAATCATAAAGCTAAAAGCCCCACTATCATATATATTATGTATATATCATGGATCATGAAACAATATCATACAAAACTCTAATCCAAGAGCTCAAAGACAATATACAATCGTTTCACATCATTATACAAAAAATTGGCAAATGCATGTACCAATTTAATTTCCCACAACCTCAGCCTCCCCCTGTAAGTAACCTCTACCCATTGGAAGTCCCATGAATTTGAATTTCTCTTTCCTAGGTTGTGCATTGCTTATGGGCACATCCATTGTGTGTGGTTGCATGAGTGCACTCCACTAATGTCACAATTGATAGTCAACTTCCCTTTCAATTGCTATTCAACTGGTCTCCATACTTAGACACATGCATGTAGCACAAGTAGGAATCTTAAATCAGACAGAGATCACCGATTGTGAATTACCTAATAATTAATTTATCGATCTCTCACTAGTGTAAGTTCCTAGTTACAACTAGTACAACCGGAGCTTAACTCACTTAACTAAGTTCAACTATCACAACTCACATAACTACACATCCAACTCTACATTTCTTGGAATCACCTTACTCATAACTAATTGGACTTGTATGTCCCACCAAATAACCTTTTGAATCCAAATTTCTATATAGCTAACCTGATTTTCCACTTCAGCTAACCATTTCAAGTAGCTCATTGAGAATAGATTAATATTTTTTAATCCAACCATATTAAGGGATAATAATATTTCCATATACATCTATAAATAGAATTCTATCACCATCTATATAAATTAGACATCATCTATAAATAGAATTTTCCCATCATCTAAAAATAAACTTCCACCTCCAAAATAGCATGAGTCTCCATCCTAGTGTAGGTGCATACTCACTAGATCTTCTTGTTGAATTCAACACTCCCTCTCAAGAAAAGACTATCCTTCACCCCGATCCTGCCTCTATGGTATTTGAATTTGCTCACCAGGAGCACCTTTGAATGTCTCCATCCCTATATTCCAGAATGTACTCAAGCAACATGATCTTCCGCTGCATGCAATATCTTATATGATGATACTAGATATCTATATGCTTAGATCTATCATGAAACATAGATCCAATCGAAAGAGAGTTTACTGCAACTCTCATTATCACAATGAATCACTATCGGATCTAAATGAGAACCAACAAACCAACCAAGATCTTTCTCATCCGTGATAGCCTCATGTTTCTTGACTTGCTTCCATGTATTTTGCTTCCACAACCGAGTTCCACTTGATTTGTTCTTCTATTAAACAAAGAACAATCAGAGATCCGATACCAAAGATCCCCCCCTGATGTGCTATTTATGTCCATTGGGCTGCCCACACACCGACTGGGTAAGCCATGCAACTTCACCTCATTCGCCCAGATAAAAATCTATGCTTCATTACACTATTTCTCTTTTCCTCTCTGTGTATCTCTCAAGACATGCTTTCTACTCCGGCCTAAAAGATCTTGTAGGCTTAACCATTGTTTGGACTCAAATGGTTAACCTATAGCAGATTGTCCTGGGTCTCGTTCACTAGATATATATTAGCAAACCCACTAATTGTCGACAGATAGTAGCATCCACTACCTGTATACCCATCCTCTTTATTCTAGTTTCCCGGAAGAGGAGTATCCATGGTTTCAACCTCCATGTGAACTTACCTGTCTCCCATACTTTTCCTTGAGGACAAAAAATTTCACCATCTCACGCCATATTTCCAATCAAGGAAATAATGAAGAAGGCCCATATCCTTCATCTTGAACTCTTTTGCAAGGTCCTCCTTCCATGAGTGTATCGCTTAAGTTGCATCACTAGTCAATATGAAATCATCAACATAAAGAACAATGATTAAAATCTTAAACTCCACCACAATTTGGTAGAGAGCTACAAGGCTTTGGTGAAGTTTCTCCAAACAATGAAAGGCTGCTCATTCATGTACTCAAGTATCGGGGTGCTTGGTTTATCCCATACAATGCTCTTTTGAATTGGAACACATGTGAATCACTGTTGAATATCTCAAATACTTCCTATGTACTTTCCTCATAATGATCCCATTGAGAAAACATAGTTTTACATCCATCTCATGAATAAGTGCCAAATTTTATCTATGTCAGAGGGGAAGATGGATCTTGGCGGAAGAGGCACCTGTGGACACATGCAAGGTCTGGCCATAATCTATCCTCTTGGATCTGCGGATTCTCGTGCCACAACTGCCTTCCTGTATTTCTCCACACTCCCATCAAGATTTCTACCTTGTAGGATCCATCTCAACCTACCACCGATTTTATCGATCGGTTCTGGGACACTGTGATGTAATCGCTTTTTACAATGGAGTCATACTCCCACACCATTGCATCAACCTAAGTGGAATCCTCCATTTCTTGAAAGGAAGATGGTTCAATCACACTACATTTTCTCATGAGAGCCATGTATCCAAGAAATCGATCAGGAGACTGTCTTTGTCTTCACTTTGAAGTAGGTGCTCCTACATTTTGTGTAGCATTTAGTCTCAATCTATCATCTTTCAGAAAAGCTTTCATTTATGACAGGAGGAGTTCTCAGAGGAGGGATTCTCCCACCCATGAACCTCCTCCTCATGGCCGGGACCCACATCTTGGGACTCATCTTGGGAACCAAATAATTCCTCCCATGCAAGTCTAGCCTCTCTCAAGTGAGACAAACTCTATTTGGGCTTTACCCTCATCAAATTTAATATACCATTGCATAATACCATTCATCAGTTAGGAAAATACACACGATAATTATGGGTGTTTCTGCACCCACAAATATCCCAACTTCAAAAAATTGGTTCCAGCTTCTTCCCAACGCTCTGGTCACATGCACATAAACAAATAAGCCAAAATCTTAAAATGAGAAACACTGCTTCTTACCAATGAGAGAGCTTCTTCATGTGTACCTGCCAAGTAATTTATGAGGGACAACGGCGGTACATAAACCGCAAGAATAATGTTGTAATACGTTTCCTCGCTTCACACAAATGCATTGGTAGGCTCCCATCACCATCGCCATGTTGCACTCCACGACTGCTATGCAATTTTCCTCAACGAACCCCATTTTTGTGGGTTATGATGCACTATGAGTTCTCTTAGAATTCCTTTTTTGCTGTAGAAGTCTTGAATTCATTAGAGATGTATTGTCCACCATTATCATTCCTAACTCCACTTGGTTTCCCTCAATTGAGAATGTTTTGGATCCTTTAAACTCATCGAACTTTGAGAATGTTTGATCCTTCGTATGAATATCCATCATTTACTAGAAAATTCATCAACAAAAATAACATAATTCTTATGTTTTTCTATTGAAGAAACCGAGAATGGTCCACACATGCCCGTGTGAATTCTCTCCAGGATCACCAAGCACCATTCAACTTTTTCATGAAAGGTGGACTTTACATATTCCCCATGGTGCAACTTCTTGTACTGATCTAACTGAGCAAGTGTCTCCCATTGGAAGTCCAAGAGATATTTACTACATGATTTTCAAGGCTCCAAGGATGAAGATGGACCACTTTCAGGACATAATTCCTCCTCATTTCATCCCAAGGCTCACAACTCTTTTCCTCGCCCATGCCCATCATGGTAGCATAGACATCTAACTCTAGCTTGTAGATATTCTTAACTTTAATCTCTATCTTCTTGACTTGATCTGTTGTTTTATGTCGCAAGAAGGTTTTTCCATCGCTGAAACAACATCATAGCCTTTGTCCCTCCAACATTGTGATTGAGACCAGCCTTCCTTCGCATCTAGAACATTTTACTAACATCTTTCACCCTGAAATGGTTTACCCTAATTCTATGAGGTAATGGTACCAATTCCATTTTCATCAGACACATCCATCGTCACCATCTCTATATATGCATTTTGAGATCTTTCTCCTCCAAGTCACCGAAAATATCCTTATCTCTGCCATGGAAGGAAGCACCACTATCCAATACCACACCGATCCCAATGCACTTGACGCTATGCATGTGATCAAGGAGAATTAAACTTCGTTGTGAGGCAGGGCCTCACCAACCGTGATTCTAATAACCTTCTTCTTGTTCTTCTTCTTCTCGTGGGATGTGTTAGTAGCTAGATGCCCATGTTCGTGATAGTAAAACACTTCACTTTGGACAAATCCAACTTCTTTCCTAAAGACTCAGATTTACTGGAATCTCTTCCCTTCCTTTTCTTTCCTTTTGTAATCCAAAGCACAATCCTCTTCATCATCATGCTTTAATAAAGATCCATCTCTGGTGTTCAGCCTAAACTCCTCCCTCACAGACTAGATCCCACCATAGTCGCTCCCATTTTTTCCTTCCATTGACAAAGTCTTGATAACTCAGCTAATTCTTGGGAATTCCTAGGAGAGCCAAGATCACTAAATCATCATCAACGACTGTATTTCCCACACTCCCTAGCTCATCTCGACATTGGACAAACTTCGTGAGATATTTTGGAATGGAGTCGCCCTTCTCCATCTTGATATTCCTGAGTTTATCTTTGAGCGCCAATTTCCTATGGTCGCTGTTGTTTTGGAACAAATCTGTCAAAGCCTTCCAAATTGCATATGGTGTGCCTTTCCCATGGAGGTTTGAGACAATGCAGTCTCGTACTCCCTCCAACAGGATCCTTCTCGCCTTTGCCACTTTCTTTTTCCATGCATCAAGATTTGCAGTGTCTGTAGCATCTGGCTTAAGAACATCTTTGTCAATGAATTCCTTCAATCCATTGTCTTCAAGTACTGCATCCATCCTTTCCTTCCAATCAATGTAGTTTGAGCTTCCCTCGAGTGCATACTCTAACCTAAAGCCATTGAAATCCATTTCGATCTTGAATCAGCTATAGCACCGAGAAAGTCTTTCTCCAAATTCAAATTCTATCCAATCACAAACTCAACTTCTGCAATTTCCTGTGCTCTGATACCATGTAGAAATTTTAATACAAATTATGTATTCCCTAGATTCTCCTGATCTAACAATTATACGCCACTGTTAAATACATAATCGCTTCTACTAAAATTCTTGCGGAATTTAAAACACGATCGCCAATTGCAATATCAAGAAGAAATATCAATCACACATAACACAGATGTTTTACCGGGAAATCATAAAGTTAAAAACTTCACTATCATATATTATGTATATATCATGGATCATGAAACAATCTCATACAAAAATCTAATACAAGAGCTCTCAGTACAATATACAATTGTCTCACACTTTCATACAAAAATTGGCAAATGCATGTGCCAATTTACTGCCTCCAGACAACCTGCCTCCTCTGCGCAATCCTAGCTGATGGAAATCTTTGTAATGAATGAATCCCTCTTCCCTAGGTTGCACAATCCTCATGGGAACATCCACTATGTGTGTGGTTGCATGAGTGCACTCATTAATGTCACAATTGATAGTCAAACTATCCCTTTCACATGTTATCTCAACTGGGTCTCCACTGGATCTGACATGCATGTAGTTAACAGTGGTAAATATTCAGTTGCATGTGAGATCATTGATTGTGAATTAATTAATAATTAATTCAATGATCTCTCACTAGTGTAAGTTTAGTTACAACTATTAAAACTGAGCTTAACTCACTTAATTGAGTTAAACTACTTCACAACTCACATAACTACACATCCAACTCTGTTACAACTTTGAATCACTCAGTTACAACTAATTTGACTTGCATGTCCCACCAGTCAACCTTTGAACTCGAATTTCCTATAGCTAACTGATTTTCCACTTCAGTTAACTATTTCCAAGTGCTCAATGAGAATAGATTAATATTTATTGTCCAACTATTATTAAGGGATAATAATAGTCGGCATACATGTATAAATAGAATTCGCTCACCATCTATAAATAGACATCATCTATAAATATAATTTTATCATCATCTAAAATTAGACTTCCACCTAAAAGTAGCCTGAGGCTCCATCCTAGTGTAGGTGCATAATTTTCACTAGGATATTCTTGTTGAATATCAACATATCTGGGGGGAAATTCCTTTGAATAATTGACTCCCTCTTGAGCCAACTGACTCTCTCTGAGAGATGGCTCACTCAAATTTTTTACATTCTTGGTTAAAACCAAGCTCATCAAGTATACATCGATCCTGAAGTACCATGCTCCCTCAGAAACATGACTCGCTTTGAGTCTGTACAATCTCTAGAGCCATCTTCTCCCTCTGCATATTTTAAAGTATGATCTCCAATGAACTGTCCTGGGAGGATGATCTCCCCTACTGGATCCTGAGGGATGGCTCCCTGTGA
Source organism: Picea sitchensis (assembly GCA_010110895.2). Lineage (NCBI taxonomy): Eukaryota > Viridiplantae > Streptophyta > Pinopsida > Pinales > Pinaceae > Picea > Picea sitchensis. The sequence goes on along the minus strand of SNQJ01S0035634.1, from coordinate 8,295 downwards.
ACTCTAGCTTCCTATGAACTGGTACTAGGTGGGGCCGTCTGCCTCACCACTAGTGGAGCCACCTACTCCTCCCTGTCAATATCCATGTGTAACACTCTGTATCTCACAAAAGTATCCTTCTTTTAAGAAGGTTCTAACTTTGTCTTCTTCTCCTTCAATATATGGATGTATATTGTCATGTATACAACTCCATGTCTGGATAGCCTTCTCCATGTCTCAAACTAAAGACCATATAATATGTTTCCTCCTGCAATAGTCACTGTATCTCCCTCTCAGAGCTATCACTTGTGACCTTCCCAGAACAAGAACAATAACAAAAATAGAAGGCAAGAACAATATTCTTATGACAAGGAAATAGGAACAAGAATATAAAATGGTAAATAGGGACAACACTTTTATAGTTTTGTTACCAATCATTCCTTCATGATAACCTGCCCAGAACAAAAAAGGAACAAAAGAAAAGAGAAACACTTTCCTAGTGTTGCGACCTCCATAGTAACCTACCCGGGAAAAACATAGAAACCAAGAACATCTCCTAGAGGAGATAAATTATATCTTGAAAACAAGTGCATCATTAGTAAAAAACAATGAGCATTTACATAATTATTATTGTACTAACAATATTCAAGTGTCACTGAACATTTTATAGAAAAAAAAGTACTCAGCGGTAATAGAACTCTAAAAATTGTTTTCCCGGTTACAACATTTATTTAAGATGCAACAATATAAAAATATCAAACCTGATATGAAAACATGGAGTCTTTTTCTAGGGAGGGTGAGTTATTCCTCTGAACGTACTAGATATAGGATCCCTTTGTCACTTCTTGGACAAATATCCTTTTTCCAAGTGTACATCTCCTGCAAACACCCTCATGATATAACTTATATACAAGTGGGTACCTCTGAAATTTGTAGCACCATCCATCTTGTGTTCTAATCTCAAGGTTTGCACAACTGGAAACTGGAAATTGGCAACTGCAATTGGTGACTAAAAACTCCAACTGTAACTGGAAACTACAACTGCAACTATAAATGGCCACTGCAACAACAACTATAATGAGAAATTTCAACTTTCACCAAGTTGTAATCTGAGACCACCAAGAGGTGTTCTAGGGTAGGGAAAGCTAATCTATGGAAAGATTAAACTTAGCATTCTCCAATAATTTGCTCAATGAGCTTGACAAGTTTAGGTATGTGCAATGATGGACATAAATTGTCCAGTGAAAATATTTCAACTAGCTCTAAAACCATGTTGGTGTTTTATAATTTTCAGATTTGATAGTTATTTCCTTATGATTGATAACAAGATTCGCTTTCATACATCAGTGATAATAGAATAAATATACACTAAAAATATCAACTATAACAATGCAGTGGAAATAACAAGATCTATAAATATTAACCATGCACATAGACACAAGAACACAAGAGTTTATCCTAAGAAACCCAAACTTGGGAGAAAACCCAACAACCTTTCTCTAGAAGAATTAAGTCCAATATATTACTAGTACATCACCATCAATAACCAAAATACCATACATCGAAGATCATCCCCAATTCTAGCATCACCAAAACCTAGCGCCTCAATAAAATGACCAAGAATAAGCAAGCAAGAGCTTCTCCAAGTGTGGCGCACTCTCCAAGATAACCAGAACCAAGAAATAACGAAATTTACTAGAACTGCAGCTGCAACTTTCGTGTGTGCACTGTAGAAGGAGTCGTCTTCCTATCCAAATGAAACGATTCAGTCATGTATTAATACTAATCTAGGTGTGAGTTTGGGGCTGACTTCTTATTTCTAGGTCTTCAATTACTTCATTTTTTTCCTATGGGGCCGACTTATTATTTCTGGGTCTTCAACTTCTTCCTGGGGCTTTTGTAATGGTTTAGATGGCTCTTATTGTACTTTCTTGTGGAGAATGACTGCCCAAAGTTGCAAATTTCCAAAACAAATCCCCCAAAAACAATTAGATGGTAGTAATGTTGAAGGTCAAAACTACAAATGGAAGTGATCAAAGGTAGGAACATTAATGGAATTATTCTTGAGGATGAGTGAATGGTGGTATAAAAATTAAGAATTGTCTTTGTATGGATGAAGTGGAGGGTTTATGATACATGATAATACAAAAAATACCAACATAAAGACATGATTCCATAGGGTATCGTTTTCAACATGATGATAAGTATTGCATCTATCTCAAATTTTCTATGGAGACTAATTGGCCTCCCAATTCCTAAAAGGAGTAAACGACATGGGTACCAAAATGCAACAAAGGTCATTATTCTAAGGAACCCATGTGATTAAATCTCTATCACCGTGTAGATGGAAAATGCAAAAGATGGAGGGGTTGGTCCATCTACCCAAGTGAGGGGAGTCCTATAGGCAATTTATAGGGAATCAAAGGAAAATGCAAAGAAATAAGGGAGTTAGCCTATGCTAAATGCACAGTAATTTCACGTCTAGAGGAGACCAATATCCATGAATAAAGTGGTTATCCATGCCAAATTGCTACTCATAAGTAAGTACATACAAAAACAAGGTGGTGCTTAAGTAATGTAGACAAATGAATAGAAATTGATTGTAAAAATTACAAGCTTTAATCCTACCTGGACAAGTGGCTTCCAAATGAAGGGTCAAAGATAAAAAAAAATGAGGATACCCTTTTGACGAGTTAGGAAACACAATTCCGATGGTGCATATAGTGTGTCAATTGGGGTCCAACCTTTATGAGACAAAATAAAAAAGAGGGATTTTCTATAAAAAAAAAGGA
>SNQJ01S0035633.1:105437-132831 GCA_010110895.2 Picea sitchensis | reverse complement strand
ATATATATATATATATATATATATATAGTTCTCTTTCTCTATGCCCATCTTTCTCTCTACCTGTCTCTCTCTTCACCATATTCCTCTTCTCCCTTCATTCTACCTCCCTTGTTGATATGTAAAATATTGTGGACATTTCACTGGAAGAGTTTGTCACAACATATATGATAAATAATACTGAAATCTGCACTATGAAGGTTAAATTCCTTTAGATTCCAGAATATTTAGTTATTGGTTTTCTTCTTATGCATGAAATAGATAAGACATGAAACATAGAGAATGGTAAAATTAAATCATACACCATCCACAAAATAACACAAAGATTTTATTTGGAAAACCCTTATGGGAGAAAACCCAACTATAAGGTGAGGTTGATCTCCTTTATTCTCTATTCTATGGAAATAATGCAAGTACAAAGAATAAGGCATTCTCTATGGAGTTACCTAAGACCTCTCTCTTGTTAGGATACTACAAAACATTAACCGCCTATGTTATGCTCTTTAATTTTCCCGTCCCATTTGTTATGTTATTCTATGGAACAAAATACAATAACATAGAATGGGTTCTTTTCTCCTCCTAATGACCCGATATTTAACATATAATGATATCCATATAGGGGTAGGTTTTTGACTTCCTCAAACCTCAATTTCGATAAGGATTTGGACCTTTTATAATGTTATTATAAAATCCATTACGTTTCTAACATCACATGTTTAAGTAATGGAGGTTGATGTTGCATCCACTCACACCATGGTGATCAATATGGTAGGACAACTTGGAACAGTTATAACTTTCGCATACAAACTTCGATTGAGGATATTATTCCATAGTTGGAAATATATTGGTGTGTATAATATAGAATAATCCACGATATTAAGGTTTGGACCAAAGAAATCATCGCTTGATGCCTCAAAATCACTTTGGAATATTTTAGACAATTTTTTCGAACCAAATTTCCAAATTTGGACCAGCCACCAAAATGGTCCTGCAAGTTTATTTCTCCTATTGTTTTACCCAAAAATTACCAAGATAGATGAAAAATAATATAATGATCCAATTCATATCATATCTCCCAATTTAGGGAAAATTTTGTTCTCAAAAATATTTATTGAATGAGGTGGGGAATTTTTTCCTCAACCTTCTATTTGGAGTGCCACTTTTCTTTTCGTGGAAGGTGTATTTTCAACCTAGTATTCCAAAGGTCATGTTGCCCCTGTCTTGTAGTTCTGGACCTCTTTTACAAAATCTCATCCTCTTCCAACTCTGCTTGAGCATCTAGTGTTAAGTCCTCTATGGAAGGTAGGACCTACTCCTCCTCTTGATCCGAAATAGAAGGCTCATAGAATTTAAAATTATCTACATTCATTACTAAGTAAATGTACATGTATGGACATATCTGTGTTTGTAGGAATTATCTCCAACCTTTTCCGCTACTTCAAAAGCACCATATCACAAAGCATTTATCTAATTACGAGGACCATGTAGTCTTTCCTTATTTAGTTGTGGCCATACTCTGTCTCCCGCTCTAAATATTCTCTTTGTTCTATGTTAGTCAGGTCTAGCGTTGTACTTTTCTGGTTACTTCTTCAATTTATCCTATAGTTGAAAATGTATATGCACGTTCATCTCATTAATTTTCTCTTATTTTAATGAATCTCTTGTGAGGTCCTCCCTCAATCCTCCTCGATGTCCATATACAACATCCAAGGGTGAAGGTGGCAAGTATCCAAAAGAAGTTCCAAAAGGTGACTTACTAGTAGAAGTGTGAACTGCTCTATTATAAAATTGTTGTACGTAGATAAAATTTTCACCGTAGGTCTTTGGATGCTTCTAATTATAACCCCTCAAAAGATAAAACGAATTATTTTTGAATACTTCTATCTTCCCATCTATCTATGCATGGAATGTTGTAGGCCTTTTGAGGTTAGTTTCCATCTTATCCTACAATGTAGTCCAAAATCAACTAAGAAATATGGTGTCCTTATCTGATATGATGCTCCTTAGTATTCCAAAGTGTAGCCAAACCTGTTCAAAGAATAATCTTGTTTCCTCCTATCCCTTTATGATATTCTTAAAAGGCATGAGAATGAGCATTTTGTTGAGCCTATCAACTACCACAAATAAATAGTCATGTCCCTTCTGCATGGTTTGTAAACCTCCCGCAAAACCCATGAAAATGATTTCCCAAGGTCGAGTGGGTACATGTAAGAGATGGTATAGACCTTTATTGTTGTTATTGGGCTTGTTGGTACAATAAAGTATACAACCTCTAATATATTATTCTACATCTTCTTTCATTTTTCTCGAGTACACATACCTTTGGGAATTGGCAACTGTCTTCCCAACACCAAAATGTCCTACAACCTTGGAGATGTTATCCTCTCTAATAATATACAATCATTCACCTCTAGGGACACAAATCTTGTTGATATTGTATAATAAAACATTATAGAAATGATATGCATCATTTCTATCACCTTATTATACAATAATTTGTCACTATAACAACTAAAACACCTCCTTAAAGTGCCCACCTTCTATGTATCTCTCTTAGTATGAATCATGGGTAAAAGTCTCCATGTGAATTTAAGAGTTCACAAAGCTATAATATTGGAGGTGGGTGGTTTTGAAAGAATGTATGTGAACGTTTTTGTGTTACCCTTCTTATACTTGATGAATAGATGAAATTTCTATAAGAATCTCATGCATTGTAGTGTATGGTTTGTTGTAACTTACTCTAGGCCTACAAATACTGGAGTGGATGGTAATTTGTTTGGATGGTGCTCTCCTTTCCCACCATATAATGTTTAAACTTTTTAATATTGTGTACTAAGGCATAGAGATTTTTCATAGGTAGGGTACTTGAGAACAACCCCATGAAATACTCTAGAACGGTAGCATACATCCCTTCCTCCTTGCATCAAAACCTCTCCCATGGCATACCCACCTACATATGTATCCACTTAGAAGGGATTTTGAAATTTTGGTAGTGAGAGAACTTGTGTTTTATATGTATTTATTTTTATCTCATCAAAAATATTATGTTGATTCTTCCCCCACTAGAAACTCTCTCCACTCACTGTTATCATGTGGAGCAATGCAACTACTGCTGAAAATGAAACTATGAACTTCCACAAGTGCTTTGATTCCCCAACAAAGCTACTAACCTTTGTGTAATTTGTAGGAACTAGCCATTTCATGATTCCCCCCATCTTGACAGGATCTATCTTGAGCTCTCCGCCACCTATCGCATACCCTAGATACACCAAAGACTACTAAGTAAACTCACATTTCTTGAGATTGGCCACTAATTGGTGCTTCTCCGGTGCCTCTAACACTTGCGTAGGATTTGAGATGTGATCCTCCAAGGTATCACTATAAACTAGTATATCACCCAAATAAACAATAACAAATGAATCTAGATAAGAGAATAAAACATCGTTCATTAGTATCGTAAATGTAGTTGGTGCATTGCATAAATTGAATGACACAACCAACCATTCATACAAACCATGCCATCTATTGAAGGAAGTATTACAAGTATGTTAGTCTTTTACTCATACCTTGTGATATCATGATTTCAAATCCACGCTAGTGAATTACTTAGCATTCTATATCCCATCCAAAAAATCATCGATATTGGGCAGAGGGTACCTATTCTTCAGTGTAATATTTTTCAATGCCATGTAATCGATACAATTTCTCCAAGCCTCATCCTTATTGGGTATAATTATGATGGGAAACCCAGAAGGTGAGGTGCTTGGTTGAATCACACCCTAATCCAACAACTGATGCAACTGCTTCTTTACTTCATTTTCTTCCATAACTGAATATCAATACAACCCAATATTTTTCAAGGGGGAGTTTGAAAATAATTAGATTTCATGGTCCGCTTCCCTCTTAGGTGATATGCCTTTAAGCCTCTGGAACTCTCCTCTATATTCCTATAGAAACTTCTCCAACTGATGTTTCTTCTCTTTAGTACACCCTTTGAGGGATGTCTTTACTTTTAATGACACTTCAATAGTCTAATTTTCTCTTAGAAAAAATAAAACATATTTCTTGCTAGAACAAATAAATTTCTTAGCTTGATTGGAACTTACTTGTGAAATTTTCTATATTCCTTTGTGCGCGTTGATGATGAAGGATTTCCTTTCCTTGATGAGGAAATATTTATTGGTTCTCCACATGAATATGGCATCCCTCATATACATGTAGGTCCTCCAAACACTAGTCCACATACATCCAATGGAACTACATCTAATCATACTTCATTTATAAAATCATCACTTACAAGAAATTTAATATTACACTACTTTGGTACCTTGATATCTACATCCTTGTTTTCCCAACCTAATGAATAGGGGATAGGATGATCGTAAACCTCCAATCAATTTTTTTTGACTAGATACACTGCTATTAGATTAACATGTGAACCTGAATCCAACATAACATCTCCCTTGGTCTTCTTGATATAAATCTTGATGTGAAAGGGTTTGGTCATATCCTTCTCTTCCTAGTGATGAAGAATACTCCTTCTTTTAGCCTTTGTTTTCTATGTATTGTTCCTATACACATGCCTCATCCATTTTGCTTGGCTTGAAGAGAATGACCTTCTTTCATGGATGATTGTGTAAACCCCCAAGATACTTGAGGAGTAAATATGAGTTCTTTAAAGAGATACACAACACAATGGCCATGTTTCTGAACCCAGTGTTGTACTCTTGTACATTGTATCTATGCCTCTCCCTGAAGTAATTCCATCTGATCCATTGGTCCTCTACATATATAATAGGGTATAATTGGGACTTGATGATAATTTTGAAGTCCTCCCACATAGTTACTATAGCCTAAGTGTTTTTGTATGAATTTTCCTCCAAGTTAAAGAATGGTTTGCTCCTGTTGAAACAAGAATGTTTCAATACCATCATCTCAACCTACTATGAGGCTAGGAGAGAAGAGGAGAGAATGTCACCCTAGGTTTTAAGTCTAAAAATGGAAATACATTAGACTCTAAAACATAAAAATATACACATGAATTTCTTTGTATGATTTTAATTATTTAATTTTATGTATTTTTTGAAACTCTGTAATTTTTATATTTCTTGTTTTATGGATAAAATGTAACTAAAACAAAAGTTAGTGAACAGTTTGTGTGAACAAAAGGTACTAATGATAAATTCAAACAACTAAAAGAAAAATTAAAGTAAACGAAAGAGTTAGTTAATGTTTACAAAAATTATGTTAGAGTAACATACATAGTGAAGTGCAAATTTCTTTTCTTTTCTTTTAAATGTTGTTGTTAAGAAAAGTTAAACTAAATAAAGAAAAAAAAACGATATTTTGTTTTCTTTGTAATGAGTAAATAGTTGATCAAAGTTAAACTAAGGAAAGTAAATAAATAAAATACATTAAAATTGATAAAAGAAAATAAAAGTATTTACATGTTTTGATATTTTCTTTTATATTGAAAATTGTATCAAAGGTAATGAACTAATAAAATGAAAACATAATGAATAAATTATTTCGAGTGCTAAATAGTTTAATATTTATTGTTAAATGTAACTCCATACCTTCTTATACATGTTTTAAATATTTTGAATCCTCTCAAGAATTTAAACCAACATTGTTTCTAACTATTCTAGATGGAATTCAACATCATACATATAATAACTAAGTACAAATAGAAAAAGAACAAAACTATGCTGAACTTTGAATGGATCAAATATAGTGACTCAAAAGGATTTTATATGCATATCATAAAACTCATTAGTACTAAAATATTTTATACCTTCAATATAACAAACTCAACAAATAAACTTGTTACCTCATGGGAACCATTGAAACTCATCTTTGCTTCACTCCTTCTGGCACTTTGCAAGGTGTCCCTGCTATCAACAAATCATCAAATGTCTAAATGAAAATGAATGGAGGATTAATGATAAAAAATAAATGTAATTTAGATCCTACCATACCCCTCTCTAATTGTTTTCCTCCTTCTCTTGGTTGTCAGCTACTTGTTTTAAATTATTAAATGAGCGATTCCAATTAGTTAACAATTAAGGTCGTTGGTTGAAACACCTCTATTTTTTTTCATTAAGAAAAAATATTTCATGGAAATATCATTGTTTGACACGTTTTTTTTTTATGTTTGTGTCTACAATAGTTTTGAATAAAAAAATTTACTCGTTCATATGTTTTAAATGTGTGATCAATTTTTTCTTGTTGAATAATAACATCTTAAGAGTGTAGATTTCACATGTGTGAGAATATTTTTCTTGTTGAACAATAACCTTGTAGATTTCATAGTCATAAAGTGGGTGAGAAGTCATTCCCATGTCATTTGTTGAAACAACATTCCCATGAGAATGTCGCAATATTGAAGTGTCACCAAATGTTTTCCTATTGGTCATTCTTATTATTGACAATTGCAACATTTCATGTTCTCTCTAATAAAGTATCACTCCTTAGGTCGGATTCAGTTTGAAAGAGAAAGTGAAAAAAGGTTGATGATACATTCTCTTGAGTACCATCAAATTGTTGTTGGTCATTAGCACATGTCTTTATATTAACTAAACTGCAGTTTTTCTTCAACACATGTGCATATGTGTCTACATGCCTTAGAACCATGTTTTTCTTTTCATGGTTTCCTTCATGTCTAGCTTGGTGTGATCCCATTCAGAATATGTCATTCCTATTCTCACAAGGATCAACATTCTTCTCACTATATCCTGCATCTCCCTCATTAAACTCACTGCCAATTTTAGGTTTCTTTGGAGTGCAATTGGCATGATAATATAATCTCTCTAAGATATGAAGTTGTGTTTGGATTGGTGTCCAACATTGTGTAGAATACAGCCTACATCCTGGACCATAGGTTGATCATAAATCATAGTTGTATGAATAATTTCACAAAGAACAAGTTGCACAATCACAATCAGATCATCAAGGGATAACATCCATTTGATGGGATTTGTGGTCATGAATACTTTCAAAGATGGGAAATTTTACATGGAAAATGGACTTCAATGTAGTGATCCTCGGTCTCACGTATGATTGCATCATGCATACGATATCATAACTTATAGCTCTGCAATTATTGACTTACTCTTTATATTTTAGTTCCATCTATATGATAGCATGATCACTCTTGGACACATTAATGATTGGCGGTCTATATTTTCAAGTCAAAGGCTTATGTCACCTTGCTAGTTTGTAGATATACTTGTAGTCAATGCTGGTGTGTATTATAGATCAACTATTTTCTCGACCAATGTGGACTTGTTACTCTAATAAGGGATCTTTGTAATTACGCCCAAGGCATACACCTAATGGAAATGGTCAAAATTATTGGTATATTAATCACATTTGAGATTTTAATGTGTGGTTGGAAGTCTTGATATCACATCAAGACTACAACCACACATTATTTCTCCAAATCAAATTCTTATGAATCACTAAGAATTTTTAGAATACACACCATTCAACATGTAGCTGACCTCAGTCTTATATCTTTGATCTTCAACATTTTTTCCTCACATGTTTGTGACCCATGAACACTTCCTACTCACGGATGTCCATGTTTTTCCTGACTACAGCCCGTGGATGTCCATGTTTTTCCTGTTGAAACCCATGGATTTACACAAGCAACCCATGTCTCTAAATTTCCTCTGTACAATCAGCTCTTGTAACATCTTCCTTCACTGGACTTCGCTGACCTCCTCTCACTGCCTCAAATATGCCAATTTGTATTCACATAAGTGATTTTCTAATTGACTCTTCTTTGTTCTTTAATGAGGATCTCATGATGACATGCAACTCATATGCAACTTGTTTACAGACTCACATGCAACTTGTTAACTTTTGTTTATAGTTACTTTAACATGTAACTCATATGCATGTTGTTAAATTCTATTTACAACTACTTTACATTGACATGCAACTTGTTTACAGACTCACACAAAACTTGTTAACTTATGTTTAAAGTTACTTTAACATGTAACTCACATGCATGTTCTTAACTTATGTTTACAACTACTTTACATTGACATGAAACTTGTTAACTTCTATTTACAGTTACTTTAATATGAAACTGACATCCAACTTGTTAAATTATTTTTACAACTACTTTAATTTGAAACACAACTTGTTAAATTCTTGTTCAAAAGTTGACATGAATGACAACCAATCTTTCAACAAATCAATGAAAACCAATCTTTTAACAACTAGTCTTTCAACAATTAATATTTCAATGATATCCCCCTTTGGAATGGATCGAAACACTTAGACACAAAAATTATACATTTAAAACACTCATTCTCATGATATCTCCCCCTCTCTTCATGCCTCTTATCTTCCTTTCCATGCCTCTATTTTTCTCTCCCCCTTTGACATTATTAGAAATTGATGGCTTTTGCTTGGGGCTGCTCCACCCATAGAAAGTGAAGCTTGATCAGAACTTGTTTCATCACGGAATGCATCACTAGATTCTTAGAGATACTTATAGCACTAGTATTATCACAAAACGTTAGAATAGGATCATCATATTCCACCTGTATGTCCTGCAAAGTTTTCTTCATCCAAAGAACCTGTGTACAACATGTTGATGTTGCAATATACTCTTCTTCTGATATGGAGAATGATATTGAAGACTATTTCTTTCTCCACCAGGATATTAGAAAATCACCTAAGTAGAAGGCCGCTCCACTTGTACTTCTTCTATCATCAACACTTCCTACCTAATCTGCATGTGCGTATTAATCTACCAATCATTGATCTGTGGAGTCTCTCATATGCATTCTTGGATTTATCATCTTTGTTCTATTTGCAACTAGTCTGCATGGGAGTACTTACAGGTTTGCAATCTACTATTCCAAACTTTTATAACATCTATTTTATATACTTGGTATAGGAGATGAAAATAACTTTATCTTTCTGGCATATGTGGAGTCCCCAAAAGAATGAAAATTGACCAAGCAATGACATTTCTAATTCATTTTGCAAGTCTTTAGCAAGTTTTTGACTCATCCTATCATCGTCACTTCCAAAAATAATGTCATCAACATAAATTTCAATTATCAATATACTACTTTGATTTACCTTTATGTAGAGATTGTTGTTTGCATTTCCTTTCGTGAACCCTTATTGTTGTAGATGTGTGTCCAACATTGAATACCAATACTCAAACAGATCCTCTCACATGGATCATATACCAAAGACACGTCGCAACTAGATATCGAACATCACCAACACATACATCTACCAAGCATGTACCAAGATCGCCAATATACCATCACGAGATATGTGTCTCAAACATGTAACAAATCATCTACCAAAGCATGTAAAAAACCATCAACCCATACCATACCAAACATCAACCATATACCACAACCTATATCACACCAAGTGCATCAACCATGCACCATAAGATGTACCATAAGCCTCAACCATAAACCATGTATATCAACACCATTCCAAGAATCAATCCTATACCATACTGATGTAGGAGCATCGCTCCATCTCAGTATGGTGCGCATTCAAGGAAGGAGAGGCATCACCCTCTCATTTTTGCCTTGTGAATCCAAGACGTGATCCAGGCATTAATTGAAGACAAGCTGGAGGAGACAAATCGTTCTTTAGAAAAAGCTCGACATAAGGTCACCATTAATAGGATGACGACAAAATGGATCTGTGTCTGATTTGGAGAAAAATTGCCATCATTGTAATTTGGCCTTTCAATAAGCATTAGGGATGTTGATTTGACACCATTAGTTAGCTTGCGAGGGAAGCTCATTTGAGCCTCTCTTGTAAAAATATTTGTATTGTAAGAAAAGTAGAGGTTAGATGGCAGTTGGTCGAATATTACAGAGGTTAGATGATAGGAGGTTGATCTGAGCCGGACTTAGTTGCATCTTGGACTCTACCATTGTAAAGTGACGTTCTACCATTAATAGAAAAATGGCAGTTTTACCGGTTTTACATTTATGTTCAATTGATGTTGCATTATAAATTTCTTTTACATGTTTTTGAATCGTAGATGGATGTTAGAAATCATCTGCATGGATAGAGATACAGTTTTCTATCCATGAGTGTGCTGAGTTAAGTCTGGTTCTCTAGGCTAAGTGCAAGGAGTGAACAACATAGAGAGGAAACTCTGTAAGCCAACGCAATGAGTCAGGGTCTGAACTCAGTAGAGTCAAAAGAGAAGCTGTCAGGAGGGCACACCATATTAATTTATAGACTCAGGGAGAAATTTCAAGGTGGTTAAGTCCCTTGGGTATAGGGACTGGGTGGAGAGAAGAACAGTTCAGAGTTATTGAATACTCTGGGATACTTTGCCAGGAGGGCAACGAACTTGCATGAGCATACCTAGGAACTACATGATTGAAAGTGTAGAAGAATTCCAGAATTGATGAACAATCTGGTGGAGGAAGGATTTGTCGGAAGTGCAATGACAAAGGAAAGGAGATGACTTAAACCTTTCCATAAAGTTGAGAGAGAAGACATCAAAGAACTGAGCCAAGTGCAAGGAGTGCACCTAATATGTTGAGAGTTAACCTTACAAGCTCAGGAAGAAGAGCAAGAAACCACAGGGAGCGCACGAGAATCTTGTAAAGGAACTGGGAACCTTAGAGGCTTTCAAGCCGAGCAAAGTCACAGGAGAGTTGCACAGATTTCTACAAGGAGTGTAGGAAGCCTTCGAGAAGAACCTAAGTCTCGAAAGGAGAAATTGTGCTAAGTGTGAAAAGAAGCAGAGGAATTGTCGAAGGCCTGAACATCGAGAAGTCACCCATTGTCGACGAGGAGATAGGTGGTAGGATATCAATAATTTTGGGAGCATCAGCTTCGTAAGGTTTTTTGAGAGAAACCAAAAGATATTCACGAAGTCGCAAAGAGCGATTTCAGTCCAAACCATTGGATCTAGAAGGGCACGTGGAAAAGGATCAACGTATCACTAATTTGTAATCGAAAGAAGAAGATTCGAGGGGAGACAGGACTATCGAAGTCCGAACTCATGATTCAGTCACAGCCATTGATCCTTAAAAGAATGAGGACCATAGATATGGTCCCGAAGCATTCGCCGATTCAGAAGTCAAGAAACAGAGAAAGCATCTCGGGAAAGTCCCGAAGTTTGGGGTTGTGAAGGCAGTTAAAAAATGGTCGCAGTCTATGGTAACTTCAAGGGAGGGTCTTAGCATCGAGATCTAAGGCTATTGGCATAATATTTGAAAGTGCTAAAGAGAGGGTTTGCAGGTACCACATCGCAGGTGCCCAGGAATTGAAAGGGGCTTGTGTCAAGTAGAAACTAGTTCCTTCAGGAGTCTGAAAGTTCATTCGACTTAATGAATTGAATGATCCTAGATTTGGAGGTTGAGCCAACCCTTTGGAGGGGGAAGGTTGGCGTCAGAGTGGTATCAAAGCTTGATTTCTCTCAGGCAGAGAGAAAGGGACACAAATATAGTGCCATTTTTTATTTTCATCTATAGAGTGTGGAAGAAGGGTGATGAAGGAGATAGTCTGGTACCAGAGTGGTATCAGAGCTAATACATAATTGATTTCTATAAGAAAAGGGAGACATAGTGTGATGCTCTGTTGAAGTTGTTGCAAGGTGTGAAAAAATTGTTACAGAGTTAGGTGGGCTTCAAGTGAAACGATATGGCCGTTGGAATCAATGAGCGCAGTTAAGGAAAAGTCTACCCATAGAAGAGAAAAGTGGAGATGGGCAAGGAGATCAGTGAAATTCGAGCGCATATGGAGGAGATAGAATTCAATATGTAGAAGGAGTTGAAGGTATGTTGGAGGTATGAATGGAATTTGAAGAGGACAGTCAGATGACATGTTTAGAAGTTGTTGGCCAGGAGGCAGTAACAGATGTTAAAGAGGTGGCTGAGGCATGATGGTGATCTAGGGCATGAGGGAAAGAGATATCAAAATAATCCCATAGATTTCCAGGTGGGCAATGAGAAGGGGTCATTGGATCTCATGTACTGTGAGGTGGGCAGAAGAGACATCCCAAATTGTGAGGTGGGAAAGGGAGAAAAGGTGAACTCAACTGAGATTTCATTGACAGATGAGGAGGTAGAATAAAAACCTCACTTAGATGGAGATTCGCGCAGAACTATGAGCTGCGTGAATGAATATGATGAAAAGTTAGAAACTTTCATCACAGTGAAGGAGGAGGATCAGAGGGACGTTCTAATCATTGGATGAGTTGAGATATTCCTACCAAGTGACCAAGGAGAGGCTAGCACAGATGTTACAGAGGCGATAGGGAGACAACAAGAAGAGATTGTCAAGGAGGAGAATGAACAGATATTGATGTATGTCTCAATGGAAGGAGAATAACATTCAACATGATTGCTCGACGTTTTCATCYAGGAAGATGAACAAGAGATGACTGTACCATTGGGCTCTGCAGTAGAATATGAATCAAACATCATAGATTTTGCTTGTTTGTGTGAATAATTGGAAGCTCTTGAAAGGAGAATGGTAGTACAAGGAATCCACATCAAACATGCTAGGTTGGGGGCAGATGAAGGACCACACCAGCATGAGGATCAGCTGAAGGAAGCTGAAGTAGTAGCAGCCAAAGAATTGGCAAGAGAGAATATGTCAGGAGAAGTGGTAGCTGAGCAACAGTTCAATGATGAGGAGCCTGTAGGAGTGGATACTACAACAGAGTGGTTGGAGAAGGCCAAAAAAAAATATGTCTTTGGAAATCAGTGTGATTCACCCATTGATAAGAAGTGAGTGCAGCGAGATAGTCTGCAATAGAAGAACTAGCCGGTGGAGCAACTCGATGAGGTGATCGAGGAGATAGAAGGTTGATGTCGGAGTTGGTCAGCAAGAGGAAGATGGATGCAAGGAAACCTGCATGAGAAACAGGGATGATACAGGAGAAGCAGTAGTGAAGAAGAGGAGAGAAGAGACAACTCCAGGAGAAAGTTTGGGATCTAGGTGGATTTCAGCCATGTTGGAAAGCTCATGAGCAAGAGCTCATGATTTTTTCCCTTTGTGGAGTATGATGCAAGAGAATTGCTCCATCTTAGGATGTGCCAGCTAATCAACACGCATGGTGCACATTCAAGGAAGGAGAGGTGTCTCCCTCTCATTTTTTCCTTGTGAATCCAAGATGTGATCCAGGCATTAATTGAAGACAAGTTGGAAGAGCCAAATTGTGTTTTCGCACAAGCTGGAGATAAGGTCACCATTAATAGGCTGACGAAAAAATGGATCTGTGTCTGATTTGGAGCATAATTTCCATCATTGTAATTTGGCCTTTCGATAAGAATTAGGGATAGTGGTTTGACACCATTAGTTAGCTTGCAAGCGAAGCTCATTTCATCCCCTCTTGTATAAATCTTTGTATTGTAAGCAAAGTAGAGGTTAGATGGTAGTTTGTTGAACCTTACAGAGGTTAAAAGATATGAGGCCGATGAGAGCTGAGACTCAGTTGCAGCTCCAACTCCACCATTGTAAAGTGATGTTATACCATTAATAGAAAAATGATTTTTTTTCATGTTTTATATTAATGTTCAATGGATGTTGTGTTATGGATCTCTTTTACATGTTTTTGAATTGTAGATGGATGCTATAAATATTTTGTAGGTATAGAGATACAGTTTTCTATTTGTGAGTGTGTTGAGTTAATTTTGGTTCTCTAGGCTAAGTGTGAGGAGTGAACGAAAAAGAGAGGAAACTTTGTAAGCCAATGCAAGGAGTGCGGGTCTGAACTAAGTGGAGTCAGAAGAGAAGCTGCAGGAGGACACACCATATTAATTTATAGACTCGGGGAGAAATTTCAAGGTGGTTAGACCCCTTGGAAATAGATACTGTGTGGAGAGAAGCATAGTCCAGAGTTACTAAATACTCTAGGATACTCTCACAGGAGGGAATTGATCTTACATGAGCATAACTAGGAACTACACGGTTGAAAGTGTATAAGAATCCCAGAATTTCTGAACATTCTGGTGGAGGAAGCCTTTGCAAGAATTGCAACGAAAAAGGAAAGGAAATGCCTTAAACCTTTCCATAAATCCAAGAGAGTAGTCGTTGAATAACTCAGCCAAGTGTAAGGAGTGCACCTAAGGTGTTGATAGTTCTCCTTACAAGCTCAGGAAGTAGAGAAAGAAACTACCAAGAGGGCACAAGAAGCTCGCAAAGGAACTGGGAACCTTCGAGGTTTCAAAGCTGAGCAAAGTTGCAGGAGAGTTGCACAAATTTCTGCAAGGAGTGCAGGAAGACTTCAAGAACAACCTAAGTCTCGAAAGGATAAATTGCGCTAAGTGTGAAAATAAGATGAGGACTTTTCAAAGACCCGAAGATAGAGGAGTCACCGATTGTCGAGGAGAAGAAAGGCGGCAAGAGATCGATAAGTTCAGGAGCAGGAGCTTCGTAATGTTTTTCGGGAGAAAACAAAATATCTTCACGAATTCACAAAGAGTGATTTCAATACGGACCGTTGGATCTAGAAGGGCACAGGGAAAATTATCATCGCATCATTGATTCATAATCGGAAGAAGCAGAGTCGAGGAGAGACAGGACTCATGAAGTCTAAACTCATGATTCGATCATAGCCGTTGATCGTGAAAATAATGAGGACCACAAACCTGGTCCCGAAGCATTCACCGATTCGGAAATTGGGAAAAGGAGAAAGAAACTCATGAAAGTACTGAAGTGTGGGGTTGCGAAGGGAGTTGACCCATGGTTTCAATCCATGGTCACATCAAAGGAGGATCTTAGCATCGAGATCTAAGTTCATTGGTGTAAGAGTTGAAAGTGCTAAGGAGAGGTTCCATAGGTACCGCATCGCAGGTGTCGAGGAATTGAAAGGGGCGTGTGTCAAGTTGAAATTGGTCCTTCAGGAGCTGGACAAGTCATTCGACTCAAGGACTTGAATGATCCTAGACTGGGAGGTCGAGCTAGCCCTTTGGAGAGGGAAGGTTCGCATCACATACCATGTATCAACCATGTACATCAACAACTATATCATACTATGTACCAACATTGTATCTCAACCATATACCATATCACTCATTCATGCCATACACCATGGTCCATAACATATATCAAACAAGTGCCATCAATGTTATACCTCAATAAAGTACCAAGATTATGAATATATGTATCTCATACATGTGTTGTCATATAGCAAGTGTGTTCCTCAGCAATGTATCAATATCAATGACAACCATACACCATGTGCCAATGATTCAAGAGTATTCGTTGGCTTTGAAATTTCAAGCATTTCTGTTACTCCTTCCTTTCTGCTGATTTTGACAAGATTGTCAAAGTTCATGTGACACATTCTTCTGTGTCAGAGCCAACTATATTTTTCCTTTCCTAAGAAAAAACTTTCTTTTCCAATTTAATTCAAAACACATATATTGTTCAAAGTCCTTATCGTTGTCCCGACCATCTTGCTTGATCCTTCTTACCTAGTTTCACATTTCTCTGAGTCGAACTGAAGTGTGTGTCCTTGGTCACACATTTGACTTACACTCAATAGATTGTTTTTCATATTTTCGACCACTAGAACATTTTTTTCCATGGCATTTTTGCTTCCAAGCTTAATTGTTCCTCTACCTATAATTTTAGCTTAATTATTATTTCCAAATGAAACAGATCAATATATTTCTTTCTTCAGAGTTAGAAACTTGTTCTTGTCATCTATCATATGATTCGAACAACCATTGTCAACATACCAATCACTTTTTTTGTTTTGATCTTTTAGAGCAAGTGAGCATTGATTCTTCTTTCTTTTCCATATCTCTTGTGATTCTGATATACAATTGTTAATGTTATGATTTGGTTCCCTGGGTGGAATAGTCAATCTACAATTCATCACTATGTGTCCAAAATTTTTACATTTGTATCATTCTACTTCATTTCTCAATGAACCGAAATAATTTTTGTTTCTACTATATGTTTCATAATATTTTTTGGGATAACTATTATTTAAGTAATTTTCATAGTTTCTTTGGTTCTTGGCATAGGATTTCTAGTTTACAGGTTTATGAGGTTATAAAATTTGTCCCAAACTGGAGTGGCTCAGAGATAGGGGTTTCCCATAGCGTGAAACAGAATTCCCTTTGGCGGAAATTCGAAGGATAGAGGTGGATTTTTCATAACAAATGTTTTCATTGGAATTGACGTGGAAGAGGAAGGGGGAAAGGATGAAATATAGGAATTAGCTTGTTCACTCAGTTGAGTACTCCATCTAGGAGCATTGAGACTAGTATTAGACCCAAGAGGAAAAGGGGGTTGGCTTCCAATCATAGTAGTCATTTGGGGAATATTGCCTCCACCAAATGAGAGAGGAGTATGCAGAGGATTCATTCCCCCGGATCCAATAATAGTATTTTTATCATTCACTAGAATGGAGAATTAAAGTTGTGATGTCATATTTGGCATACCTAAAGAGAAAGGGTTAGATACCGAATGTATGGACTGATAATTGCATCCATGCGTACCAAAATGAGACCCAAAAGGGTTCTTTACTATAGGTTGAGTAGCAACCAAAGGCCATATAGGAGTAAGTATGGAAACCTTTGGAACTACAACCATACAGGTTGAAGGATTCGAAGGAATCTCATTAAGCACATAAGGTATAGGAGTGGAGGGACTCCCAGTTTCGTTCAGACTTGACTCAATACCAATAACTAAATAATCAAAAGTTTGGTAAGCGAAGGTATCCATACCATGTTTAGTAACTTTATGCATTTTATAAGGAAAAGACTCAAGATGTAGTGGTAACTTAAAAAAATGATGAGTCCTACGAGGAAACTAGTCTGGCTCCCCAATGAATCAAGACTCAAGATATAAAACCAAATTCTAGGGCCAAATAACAATCAAAGGGCACACCAAAATAAAAATAAAAAAGGGCCAAATGCACAAAAATAATATATAGTAGATGCAAAGGGGCCTCGCTCACTATAGTATTGTTGACGGGCGAAATTGACCGTCCGTCAACTGAGAGAGTGGAACCAGTCCGGGGTTGTTTAATAACCTAAGCCGTTTGGAATGAACCACCCTGGCGAGTTTAATGGCTCCGTTGGCCGCTCTAAGGTCCTAAGAAAACCAAAGAGAAAACTAATCTAAACTAAATAATCTATCTAAAACAAATAAAACTAACTATAATAACTAAAACTAATAAAACAAACTAATACAATAATCTAATTAAAACAAACTACTAAACAAATTAAACTAAAACTAATATAAACTACTCTAACTATTCTATATATTAACTACTAATTACTATTATACTAACTCTAATAATTAACCGTCTAACTACTAGTTATACTACAACTTATTCACAAATATACAATATCTACAACTTACAGATTTGAATAAAACCTGTAAAACTCATTTGATTCCTGCCCTAAGACAGCGAGATATTTTTTATTTTTATAAATAAGAAATAAAACTTACTCAAATTAAACAATCTAATATACTAATTAACTAAAATACTAACAAATATACTAAACAAATAAATGACAGATTGACCTGGAGGTGCTCCTAATTTGTGCTGTGTATGATGACTTTGAAGCTGGTCGGAGGAATTAAAATCGCACCGGTTAGTCCATAAGCTTCTCGTAAACGATAGGTTGCGTTGTTCTTTGAGTTGTTTACGGTACAAACAAGACATAAAAAATCATAACAATTTTATGATTTATAAATCTCTGCAATAAGGGAAACCTGTTATGCAAAAACTTATACCTAATAATTCAACTTATGAAGAAGAGAAATATGTCGTTCACAAACTGAATCAAAGAATTGTTATGTTTTTTTTAAATACTAGAAGAAATCAGATATGGATTACATTGATTAAATTATATCATTTTCACATGATTAAGATAGCTAAAGTAGTCATTAACCAGATACAAATTGATATACACAATATGAAACAAAATATCGATATGATGAGAAGCTAAAGCTGTAACAAAACACCAAATTCTACCTCAATCTGTATTAAAACTCCATATCCTTGTTCTCCCACTAATGAGGATGTTTTTTATTACAAAAAAATAAGAAGTATTTATAATTCTTCCCACAAGGTAAAACCTCCTTGTGAAAGTTAAAACTGTTTACAAAAATATGGGAAGATATTCCCAATATCAACTAAACTAAGAAACTAAAATGCAAGTGAAATATTTGAAATATCCCCTAACTTCTCATCATATCCACTGCAATTTCGAATTCATATGCAATAGACCAAAAATATGAAGTTAGAAAGATATTTCATTAGCATAACAATAAAAATATAATCCTACAGACTTAGATACAGAATCATCTGATTCTGTAGCTAGTCTAAAATAACATACATCAGGATCAAAATCAAATCAAATCTTTTAAAATAATCAAATCCAATTTTCTTTTTAATAATCATTCAAAACGAATCACTAATGATTCAAATGATTTTATCATTCAATATAAAACATAATCAAAAGTGATTTAATCGAAACAGGGGTAAGAATACTCTGTTTTTCTTTTACCATAAAATCGGGTCAAACAGTAACAAGATTGTTTCATATTAAATGAAATCAATAATGAGTGATATTGTATGTGATATAATCTAATCCAACACAACCAATTTCCACTTGTTATAGCCATAATGATATAACAAAAAACTCAAATCGTTCAATCGAATACACAGGTGGAAAGATTGTTTCGATTATGTGTAAACGAAATCATATGCAACAACATCGACCCAACCAAATTCGTGATTGATCCTTGCACACTCAACAGACAGGATCGATAAATCATGATCACAATCTTAATAGAATCAACAGAAGTCATAATTGCAAACTGGGAAAATAAATAAAACACATCACGACTGAGTTTAATATGGAAACAAATCGTGAATCTGGATACAATCAATTTCGTTTTTCGAATCAAATTCTAACAACATATCCATTGCAATTACGAATCCCATTGATAACAGGATTGAGCTAAAAGAAAATCAATGTGTATTAACCGACTGGGTATAACTGTTATGATTTGGGTGCATATTAACAGAAACATGTTGAACATAATGCAAATTGTATCCCTGTTGGTCGAAAGTCATATGGAACATCAAACCGTAACAGTTAACCATGTCAAAACTGTTGCCAATCATATCGTATAAATTGAACCGAAATGTGATTGCATTTGAAATTGAAGTATGGGAAAGAGCTTGTGTCTATAATAGATACAAATGACTTCAATTAACAGCAGAGCATCCAATTTAAGCTAAATCAAGCCAATCAAATCCACACCGAGATCAATCAAATCGGTGAAAATCCAATCGAAGCTAAGCTCGAAAAATGAATTTTCATTTAGTCAAAGCATAACTATGTATAGAATGCATACAATGTGACATAGCAAATCAATGTCGTAAATAGAGATATTCAAAACCAAATTCAAATTTGTTATATAAACCTCGATTATTTACAAAAATGATTGATATCGAACATACCTGTGTGACGACGAGACAGCTTGACAGGTGAGAGGGAGTTCTGAAGAACAGATCTGAGGAAATGCATACAGACTCAAAACGCATGTTCCAACCACTGATGAATTGACCTGTAAAACGAGAGCTAGATCTCTGTAGCCACTCGATTTCTGAGGAAACCGCCCATGATGAGAGTAAAGGGGCTAAAAACAGTTCTGGGTTTTCAACGGTTTGAGCTAATTCAAATCAGTTTGCCTAGAATCACTCACACAAAAACGTGACTCTGGGGGCAATTACGGGGCAGACTTCTCTGGAAAAATGAAACCAACACCAACTCTGAACACCATGGGGGTTTAATTCACACTTCGGGAGCTAGGAGATAACACACAGTGAGCCAGGCTAAGGGAAAAGGGTTTGAACAGAGGTAACCCTGTAAGGAGGTAGGCATTAATGCAAAGTGTGCGAGGGTGGTAGAGCTTACTTCTGCCATGCATAAGAGTTATTATGAAAGTACAACCGCTAGTTTACATAGTAGTTCAACCCATTATAGCATAGTTTGACCATGAATCGAATTAGTCGACCAATGAATCAACCAGCAAGTATATAAATCAACGCGCAATTGATCATTGTCCCAAAGCTTTTAAACCATAAATCATTCCAATTGAAACCAAAATCAAATATTAACCATGCGCCAATGTGCAAATGTTTAACCAATGTGCTGATTGATATTCATATAATTGACAAGCCAAAAGTTATAAAAAGTTTAGCAATAGGGATTATATCATATATATAAATTTAATCATAACCCCTATAAAAGATGAGGCAAGTCATAAGAAGTATAAACTAAAATGCTCAATAACTTACAAAATCAACATAATCAAGTTGTGCAATCAATATGAGCATGGTTCGAAAATCCTTTCAGCCACATAACGATAAACCAAGGTAAGTGCCATAGAAAATATCGATAAAAAGATCATGACAGTTTAAGATAGTGATCGGAATGCATCCTCGAAAGGAGAAATTTTCACGCTTACAGTCGTGAAAACTTAATGAAGAAAAATTTGCAGGTGTCGCAGGAAATGAAAGTGTCATCTATTTGAAAAATGTGATGAACAACTTGAATTTGAGAAGACATAGGTGTAGGCAACTTGTAGGACAATATAAAAGGTGAATTGGCTGCCAACAATGGCGACACACTGGTAGAAGCAGTTATCTCTGTCAAAAGAAAAAAAAATCAGATTAGGACATCAAAGAAAATTTCAACTCAAAAATAACAACCATAAAATCGTACTAACATCATCATTAATCATTTTTTTCCAGCAGTGTTTTAAAAGATGAAAACCAATAACAGTCTTAAGATCAGAAAGTCACGATATTAAAGATAAAATCTCCAATACTGTTGGCATAGCCACTGCTGCCAGTAGGCGTCCATAGCCTTGACAGGGCTACCATTTAACCCACTCTGACATCTGTATCCTATCAAGAAGTTCTGGATCAGAATAAAGGACATTAAAGAGGTTTCTTATAATTTTTTGCAGATTCTCCTGTACCCAACATTGCTTCGCTGCTAGCGGGCCTGTTCAGTACCCCGACGAAGTTGTCTTGGCGCCATGCATGCATTCACCCGCTGCCAGCATACCTGTTCAGTATCCTGGCGGGTTTACAAACACTTCCCACAACTCGTATTCATATTTTATTTTGTTTTTCATTTGTAGATAGCTTGAGCAGGGTGACACTGAAAATTTTGATATTTTAACATATTTTTTCAGACCTCATCAAAAAAATTTAAACATTGTCCTTTATTCAGGTCCATAAATGTTTTATTTAAAAAAAAACAGCTTCTTATGACAGGGAGACATCTTTTCAGTCATTCCTTTGCGGAAAAGGGACAGTGTAAAAAGATAATACATGATCATGACAAACTTTGCTCAGAGATCGAAATCAGTAAACTTCTTTCAAACAACAAATTTTTTCTAATATAGATATTAATAATACATCAGTGATGTTTGTACAAATTTTCAGAAGTTATTTCAGCGAAGACATTTTTCTATGGTCTTTGTTTGAATAGTTCAGCATACAGGTATGTGTATTTCCAAAAGAAAAAACTGGTAAGCATAAGGGAGAAATCAAAACACACCAGCGAGGAAAAAAAATTGGAAAGAAAAGAAATCCAAACAAGAAAAAAAAAAAACAAATATGCACAGAAGGTGCATCTGAAAACCTCATGCAACAATCCCCTGGGGAAAACGAAAGGATGAAAGGAAAATCTTGTTGATGGGAAAGCAACCTTACTCGTGGTAGCTTGGGTCAGGGTTAATTCAGATTTATTTATCTCTTTACTTTCCATTTAATATTTTCATGACGATACTGTGTTTTTTGAAAATAAATGTTCAACTAGAAGTAAAGAGAAAAAGGATCAAGGGGACTTCCCTGACAATAGTCGTATTATGGTTCTAGTGGTGCGCCCACTTGCGTTCATGACTTCATTATTAGAAAGAGAAATAGTGAGAAATCAAACTACAAGAAAACCTATTCCTAAACCTACCCTAACTATTGAAAGAGTCAGGATACTATGTGAAGTCATGTTTCCAATGTAGCCATCGGAGTAAATCTAATCCTGCAATGGAAACAAGATCAAGCGTTACTAATAAGAATCATACCTGTGTGACGACGAGACAGCTTGACAGGTGAGAGGGAGTTCTGAAGAACAGATCTGAGGAAATGCATACAGAGTCAAAATGCATGTTCCAGCCACTGATGAATTGACCTGTAAAACGAGAGCTAGATCTCTGTAGCCACTCGATTTATGAGGAAACCTCCCTCAATTAGGGTAAAGGGGCTAAAAACGGTTATGGGTTTTCAACGGCTTGAGCTAATTAAAATCCGTTTTTCCATAATCGCTCACGTAAAAACGTGACTCTGGGGGCAATTACGGGGCAGACTTCTCTGGCAAAATGAAACTAACACGAACTCTGAACACCATGGGAGTTTAATTCACCCTTCGAGAGCCAGGAGATAACACACAGTGAGGCGAGCTAAGGGAAAAGGGTTTGAACAGAGTGGACTCAGAGATTTTCCCGAAAATCAACAGAGGTAACCCTGTAAGGAGGTAGGCATTAATGCAAAGTGTGCGAGGGTGGTAGAGATTACTTCTTCCATGCATAAGAGTTATTATGAAAGTAAAAACGCCAGTTTACATAGTAGTTCAACCCATTATAGAATATTTTGACAATGAATCGAATTAACCGACCAATGAATCAACCAGCAAGTATATAAACCAACGCGCAATTSATCGTTGTGCCAAAAATTTTAAACCATAAATCATTCACATTGAAACCAAAATCAAATATTAACCATGCGCCAATGTGCAAATGTTTAACCAATGTGTCGATTTATATTCATATAATTGACAAGCCAAAAGTTATAAAAAGTTTAGCAATAGGGATTATATCATATATATAAATTTAATCATAACCCCTATAAAAGATGAGGCAAGTCATAAGAAGTATAAACCAAAATGCTCAATAACTTACAAAATCAACAGAATATAGTTGTGCAATCAATATGAGCATGGTTCGAAAATACTTTCAGCCACATAACGATAAACCAAGGTAAGTGCCATAGAAAATATCGATAAAAAGATCATGACAGTTTAAGATAGTGATCGGAATGCATCCTCGAAAGGAGAAATTTTCACGCTTAGAGTCGTGAAAACTTAATGAAGACAAATTTTCAAGTGTCGCAAGAAATGAAAGTGTCATCTATTTGAAAAATGTGACGAACAACTTGAATTTGAGAAGACATAGGTGTAGGCAGCTTGTAGGACAATAGAAAAAGTGAATTGGCTGCCAACAAGTATGTATGCCTTGCCCAAGAGCAGCGTGAGACTCCCATCAAAATATTAGAGGTATCATAATCATTTATTAGGAAATTCTTGGGCTTAACAACGAAGTTGGTCATATTCCCCTAGAGAGGTAATTCTCCATAAAGGCTATGTGTTTTCTGACCCTTATTTGACTCAGGGTACCTGCAGAATAACCCCTGCAAGTAACATGTGTGGCTACCTATGTCAAGAAACTAGAGCCACCATGATATAACCGATGCAAAGGAAAAAAATTGTAAGTCTAGTCCACCATATAGGCAGGGTAACAAAGGCCAAAATATTGAAATCACCACCTCTCATGGAGCTAAAGGTACTAGCAAGACCCCCAAATATGAATAGATCCTTAGAAATATCTATGATGCTAAGAAGGTATTAGAGGGTTATTTCTGCAGCCAACTTCGCGCAACCTCGTGCTTAACTTCAGTGTGAGTGGAGTGTCCTAACGTCATTAATTACACAATGGATTTCACCACTCCCTAGTTAGACACATATGTTTAGTTTAATATCATTGGAGAAGTTTACTCACAAAATCCTATTCCAAGGCCCTATATCCTATGCTTGTTTTTGTACTCTGAAAAATAAAATCTTTTCTAATTGATTTTAGTTAATCGACATTACTTTTAATGGGTTTTGTTTACTCAAGAGATGTGGTCATGAAACTGATGATATTAAGACTCAACATATCAAAGAAATGGATATGAGCATAATGCTAAGTCCTAATCTTAAATTCTCAAAAGATGGTAGGCTTTTCAAATGAAACTTTCAATGCAATTTATACAATTTCAATAAGATGCAATCCTTCCACATATTTCAAGATAAATACTAAATAACCAAAAGAGAAAATTCCATAATGCAAAATGAGAAAAATATTTTTTTGTATTTTCAATATAAAGAAAAGAAAATGTAAGGACTCAATAACAACTTTACACAAAAACCCTATTGCAAGTAAAAAGAGAGAAGCCAAGAAGGATACTAAGAACCAAACACTAAGACCAAGATGCAAGGAGGACCAATGAAAAAGATGATAAGAAATAATACCTTTCAAAAATTCAACAAAAAGAAGGTTTCCTATCACTCTGTAACAACTCAACAGTTAGGAAAGAGACCCAATAAGACTCAACAACCAACCAAGCTCAGTCAGCAAACACGAAACTTAGCCAAGAAGCCTAAAAATTTGATGTACACTGATGTTTGAGAAAAACTTGTGTATGTACACGCCGTCTAGAAGGACAACTGATCTAAAAATGAAGAAGACTTGAAAAACTTGAAAATTATTGCAAGTGAATGTTATGTATTTAAAGAAAAAGGATCAATTTGCAACACATAAATTAAAGGATTACTTATGCAAATCACACATAGACAACAACATAATCAATGAACATAAACACATAAGCACAACAATTGATAAATGAGTTCACCCCTCTTATGGGCTACATCTCCTGGTCCATATTCCAATGGATCATTATTATTAATTGCTCAAAACGTTCTCAAAAACATGTCTTACAATGCTCAAACTGACAAACCGACTGCTCCAATGGCTTAAGAGCATCCCAAAACCCCTGTCTGGGCTCTTTCGACACCTCAATCGGTCGAAAAACGAAGAAGTTAGGCCTCCCGGAAGTCCCCCTCTTCAAGCTTGTTGTCTTTGCATCTACAAAACACACCCTTTCTGAATGAACCTGGCTCACACGCATTTTAATGTATGAAAACCGAGCACCGGGTGCAACCGCACCAACGGTGCAAACCATAGAACGGTTAAGGGCGCGCTAGCCCCTAACCGCCTAGGCACCTGGGCGTATGGCGCATAAAACCGTAGGCTTGGCAAATAGGTGGTTAATGGTTACACAACTGTTGAAACTTCCCCACGCTCCACACATGGTCACATGGAAACCCATGTGGCCGAGTTCCGTGCCCATGTGAAATGGGGCCACACATTATATGACCACACGATTTTCCATGTTAATTTTTCCACGCGTTCCTTTACACAAATATATGGTTACACATTTCCACGGGCTTTGGGTTAGCACCAATGTATGGTCGCATATGTTTATCCAGGAGACCATGGGTCTTGTCTAATCCCCGACCCGTCCCCCCCGGCATTCAATACAATATGCGAATTGAAATAATTTAAAACATACATATATACCAAGGAACAAACTAGCGGTGTAATGGCTGGTCGGTTATGTGAAATCGTTGTGTGGAGGGAGGTCCGGGGGTCAAACCCCGCGGACTCCAACAATATTTTTATATAACAAACATAAACCAAACAATGGGGGACACGTGGTGCCCATGGATTGGGCCACGTGTCCTCATACCATTTGCCATCAACCGGACACGTGTCAGCTCCCGATTTGCCAACACTCAACCAATCAACATCTTCCATGTCACCACTATACGGTCATACGGTCCTGCCACATCAGACCGTACAGACTGTATGGAATGTACGGACTAGTACAATCAGCATCAATTTTTTTTTACCTGTTTGGCTTGACGAAAAGATCGTGATATCTTCTCCATACGGAGTCCATTTGAAAAAATAAGTATACCACTCAAATCAGGAAGACGAGACAGATGCAATGGCACTGTTTTCGTCTCATTCCGAGCACTTTGAAATTTGAGCAAAAGTTGATCCCCTGATCACACCTCCCCATTAGGAATCTTTTGGACCTCCAAAATACTATCTTAGTCTATGTGAAGATGAGGGTATAGTTCCGTCACCCTTCCATCCTCAATCCACTCGGACTTGCTTGGATTCGTCCCTTTAAGTCCAACTCGCAAATACTCCACATTTCCTCGCTTCGAAGTTCGCATTCTCCTGTCAAGGATGGTGTATTCCTGCAGTTCTGTTAGATACTCTGGAGAAAAATCATCTATGGAAGGAATCTGAACATGCTCTCCTTTATCATCAATCAATGGAAGTTCATACAACTTCAAATTCTCAACATTAACAACTGCATACATCTACATATAATGAGGCAAATCTAAACGAAAAGCGTTATTACCAATCTTGTCGACAATTTTGAAGGGACCATATCGAATCGGTTTCAACTTTTTACCTTCTCCTTTAAGCCTCTCCTTGCTGATGTAAAGCCAAACTTAATCACCAACTTCGAAACTGTGATCAACACGATGCTTTTCATGTCTCGTTTTGTACTTGGCCTCACTCTTTTCCAACTACTCTTGCACCACTTGATGTATCAACTGAATTTGTTCAATGAACTTCTCTGCCCTATCAATGTCATATTGACCATCAACTGCAATATCTTTCCCAAAGATAAAATCTAAAGGCCACTTGGGAAAATAGCCAAAACATGCCACAAATGGCGATGTTTGAGTCGAAGAGTGCTTAGCTCGATTGTATGCATGTTGAACGTAGTGTAAATGTTCATCCCAAAGTTTAGGATGCTTACTGCAATAAACACGAAGAAGATGTACCACTGTACGATTCACCACCTCTGTCTGACCATGTGTCTGCAGATGAAAAGTTGTGCTCTTTTTAAGCTTGGTGTCCATGAGTTCCCACAAACTCGACCAAAAAATTCCAGCAAATCGAGAATCCCGATCAGAAATAATGGACTTGGGCAAACCAAAATGCACCCAAACATTTTGAAAGAACAACTGTGTCGTTTGTTCTGTTGTTACCTGCTTAGTACAAGGCATCATAATAGACATCTTACTAAAACGATCAACCACAACATAAAGATAATCATGACCTCTTCTCGACATAGGTAAGCGACCAACAAAATTCATGGAAATACTTTCCCAAGGTCGAGAAGGAACTGGAAGTGGAGTGTACAAACCCAACTTTTGATTACTAGGTTTACTTGTAGCACACAACGAACATCCTCGAACATATCGCGAAACACTTTCATTCATCTTAGGCCAATAGCAGTATCTTTGTAAATTAGCCACTGTCTTGCCTACACCAAAATGACCAGCAATAAGAGAAGAATGCGCTTCTCATATGATGTTGATTCTTTCTCCCTGTGGAATACACAACTTGCCAAGATGATACAAGAGATTATTATGCACATGATAATCCAATTCTTCAACATGGTTAGAGTGGCACAAAGTTTCAT
>SNQJ01S0035633.1:89261-100462 GCA_010110895.2 Picea sitchensis | reverse complement strand
GAGTAATGGGGGAGATAGAAGGAGGGGGGGTAGATAGATAGGAAGAGAGAAATGAGGAGAGAGTAGAGGAGAGAGAGAGGGGGGGATACAATGAGAAATAACTGGAGCGAGATATAGAGTGAGGGGGAGAGAGGAGTACATGAAAGTGAGAGGGGGGGGGGACATAAGGGGAGGGAGGGAAAGAGTCAACAATATTAAAAGAGATATTGAGAGTGATATGGAGAGATAGAGGGATAGGGTAGAGAGAGAGGGAGGAGGGAAATAAGGGGAGGGAGGGAGAGAGCCAGGATGAGCATAAGAGATGTCAACAGTGAGATTGAAAAGCATAGAGAGGGTGGTATAATGTGTGTGTGTGTGTGTGAGTGAGAGAGAGAGAGAGAGAGGGAGAGAGAATAAAAAAACTAGAGAGAGAGAGAGAGGGGATGTATAGGGGGAGGGATGGACAAAGGGTAAGAGGGACATGGAGAGTGAAAGAGAGAGAGGATGGAAGGAGGGGGAGAGAGAGAGACGGGGG
The DNA here is from genome assembly GCA_010110895.2 of Picea sitchensis. NCBI lineage: Eukaryota > Viridiplantae > Streptophyta > Pinopsida > Pinales > Pinaceae > Picea > Picea sitchensis. The sequence goes on along the minus strand of SNQJ01S0035633.1, from coordinate 99,948 downwards.
GAGGGAGGGATGGAAAGAGAGGGAGGGAGGAGGGAGAGAAATAGATCGAGGGGGAAATAGAGGGAGAGAGTCGAAGAGGGGGGATATAGAGAGGGAGTGGATGATAGAGTGTGAGGCATGACGAGGCAAGGTCTCGGTCTAGGTCATGGTATAAGTATAAGTCTAGGTCTAGTTATATGTATTGAAATTTATTTCGAGGTCTAGGTTAAGTGAATTTATTTCCTTACCATGCCTTTCCTTGCAATGTAGAAAACTTTCTAGTGTTTGAGAGTATGAGAGGGAGAAAGAGGAAGAAACAGAGGGGATGTAGAGGGTGAGTGTGTTAGAGTGTGGGAGGGAGAGATATGAAGACATAGAGGGGGGATAGAAAGGGTGTGTTCGAGAGTGTGTGAGAGAGAGAGAGGAAGAAAAAGAGGGGTGGTAGAGAGTGAGTATGTTAGAGTGTCAGAGGGAGAGAGAGGAAGACATAGAGGGAGGATAGGAAGTGTGTGCGAGAGAGTGTGGGAGGGAGAGAGAGGAAGACAAAGAGGGGAGGTAGAGAGAGAGTGTGTTAGAGTGTGGGAAGGAGCGAGAGGAAGACATAGATGGGAGCTATAAAGTGCGTGTGTGAGAGTGTGAGAGGGAGAGAGAGAAAGAAATAGAAGGAAAATAGAGAGAGTGTCTGAGAGTGTGAGAGGGAGAGAGAGAGGAAGATAGATAGGGGGTGTAGAGAGATCGATAAATGTAGGAGAGAGGAGTAGATGTTGGAGAGATAGATGAGGGAGAGTGGGAGGACGGGGATGGAGGGAGAGAGAGAGTAGGGGAGGGTGGTATATGGGGAGAGATAAATACAAATAAAATGGGTAGAGAGAGTGTGTGAGATGGAGGGAGAGGGAGATAAATTACGGGGGTATAGGGAGGGATAGTGAGAGGAAGGGAAACTAAGAGGGAGATATATAAGGGGGGGTAGAGAGAGAGTGAGAGGAAAGGGGGATAGAAAATGAGGTAGAAAGGGGGAATGGAGGGGGAAATAGGGGCAGAGAGAGAGAGAGTGAGACTAAAACTAAAAATGAGGAGAGAGAGAAAGGCTAGGGGAGAGGAGGAAGAGAGAGGGAGGAACAATATAGGATTTAGGGACAAAGGAAGGGAGGGAGAGAGAGAGACAGAAAGAGAGGGAGTGGGTGTGAGATTCTAATGCATTTAAGAGAATTGTCTAAGTCTAGACCTTTCCATGCCTTGTGATGTTTAAGTATTTCCATGTCCACGTCTTACCATGCATAGGAGTGTGAGGGAGAGGGAGGGAAACAAACATGGGGGTAGAGAGGGAGAGTGAGAGGGAGACATTGAGGGGATGTGTATGTAGGAGAGAGAGAGAGGGACAAAGGGACCGGGGAATGACAAAGAACAAATGACTTAAAAGATCATGTGCACTCTCTTAGGAGCACGTGCACATTCCTACAGTGTGTGCTTCTTCTTAGAGGACATGCACGTTCATTTGAATTCAATTTTTTTTGGCAGGATTGACAATGTGTATGTTGACTTGGTTTCCTAAGATTTAGGTTCAAGAGGAAAATCCTAGTGGTTCAGTCTACAAATTGATAAAAACCTTCATTTTTCTGACTACCTCTCTATATCTCTATCTTTTACGTTATTTTTCTTTAGGATAAACGATTCAATTGTTGACGAAACTACAAATATAGATAGAGTCCGCTATGTAGATTCCAAATATATAATTCTTTTTTTAAAATTAATATTGTTTACTCTTTTTATCATATTTTTGTCTTCGCATTTATCAAAATCCTAGAATACACACCTCTCTTATTTCTTCTATAAAATTTTGTCAACTTAACCATTTCTCGAAGGTGTTATATGCGACACTAGACGAGACCCATATCTATGATATAGAAAAAAAAAGAAATTGTTTTTATCATGTTAAGACCCTCTCAGCCCGCACTAACAAAATCATTGAAACTGTTTTATTTTATCCAATTATATAAATGAATAAGAGAGGTACCACACTGGCCACTAGATTTTGTTTTATTAACCTAAAAAAAGCTTTAAAAACTTTCATAAAACACCTTGACATTGTTCCTTAGTAAGAAATATCCAAAGAAACAATACACCCAAGCACTATAACTTCACTCAACACTATCATACTCAAAACGATGCTTCATCCCTTCATGTTATACATCATTACACAATACTTGTACATCATATACATGAGGGGCATATTATCTCATATACAACTCATGTTGGGATTTGGTGACAATGAATTCCTCCAAGGATGGATTTGGATCCTATTATTCTATGTTGGTTGCAACTAAAATAGACCAAGTTAGAATATGGATAGGAGTTCATTTAATAATCCATTTATTGTGTAAATTTATATAAATTCATGTAATCCCATAGAGGCAGAGACGACAAAGTGAGAGGAATGAGAGAACGTACAAGTCAATTGTAATCTCCATGATCTAAATAATAAGACAACCAATGCCTATGCTTGGTGGATGTAGCCCAACATTTGGGTGAACCACGTGAAATCCTTGTGTTTCTTATCTATGTGATTGTTAATTATCATATGCGAATTGTGTTTTCCGCATTTGCAATTCTAACAAGTGGTATTAGAGCTGGTTGGAGGAGAGGGTGTCGAGTGTGTCAGATTTCGGAGGATCAGCAACATCTATGTGAGGTGCGTTGATTTCTATATCGTCGTAGGTTCCTCCTCTCGAAGGGTGCGACATCTTACTTCCCATATTCATCATGCGTGTGAAATCTTGAAATTGTTGTGGTCCAACTATGAGGTACAATGCGTAGACCCTTTAATATCGCCATAGTCGAGTTATATTGGGAGGTGTGATGACTCCCTAAAAATCAAAGTTGCATCGTATAAATCAAAGTTGAATAGGGAGGTGCATGGTATAAATCAAAGTATGAAAGGTATGACAATTGTTTTTTGTTAAAAGTTGAAAGATCGACCTTGTCGTGATGTGAATGTTTTAAAACAATTCAAAAGGGTGGAGGAGTGTATGCATTAAAAATGTGGTATGAATTAAGCGTGAAGGTGAATGCTAATAAAACAAAAAATTATTTTTATTTTAAATAAAAGGTGACGTTTATACATTGTCATTTTAATATTACATTCAATATTAAACTCACATTAAACCTTTTATTAAACATTTCTCTTTTTAAACCTTTTGAGGTTTATATCTTTATTCCTCCACATTATTTTTAAAGGATCTTGATTATTATAAGCAGTGATTTGGGCATTAGGATATTTTTTGCTAATGGATAAGATGCAGAGTTCTAAGTTGAAAAGTTCAGTGCTAAAAGAAACTTTGAACTTTGGAAGCTCAAGAAGAGGGATTTACTCGTGAAACAAGGGTTGAAAAAAGCATTGGCAGCCAAGACAATGAAACCAACAACCATGATGAATAAGGAATGGAAAGATCTAGATGCAAAAGCTCTTAGTACCATTCATTTATGTCTCAAGGATGATGTTTTGTTTAATATCATAGGAGAGGATACAACATGAGGCTTATGGAGCAAGTTGGAAGGTCTATATATGATGAAGTCCTTGATGAGTAGAATCTACTTCAAGAGAGAGTTGTAGAGTTTGTGTATGAAAGAAGGTACAAAAGTTGTTGACGATTTAAATACCTTCAATTCCCTTATAGTTCAATTGACTAGTATGGAAGTTAAATTCAAAGATGAAGATAAGGATATTACACTATTGTGTTTGTTGCCTGAGTCTTGGGATAATCTAGTCACCTCTATTAGCTTGAGCTCAATAGATGTTTTAGATTATGACTCTCTTGTGAAAGCTTTGTTGGCTGAGGAGATGAGGAGAAAATCTAGTCAAGAAACTTCAACTTCAAAGGTGATGTTGGTCAGAGGTCGAACTAAAGAGAAGAATGAGAGAAGTTTTTCTTGATTTAAGTCAAGACAGATAAAGGGTAAAGAAAATTGTTGGTACTGTGGAAAAACAAGACATCTCAAGAAAGATTGCTGGAAAAGAAAGAAATCTGAGGAAAACTCTACGAAGGAAGAAAATTTGGCTATAACAAATTCAGGTATGACTCATCAAGTTTTATCCATTTCTAGTAATTTACAATATCAAGAAGAATGGCAGTTAGATTCAGGTGCCTCCCACCACATGTGATCACATAGAAATTGGTTCATTTCTTACCAATGTGTTGATGAGGGTGTAGTGTTTATGGGAAATGGTATTCCCCATAAAACTGTTCGGGTTGGTAGTATTAGAATCAAGATGTTCAATGGTATTTCTATGGAATTAACAGATGTTAGATATGTACCTGATCTTAAATCAAATTTGATTTCATTGGGAGTGTTGGTTTCTTATGGATATAAGTATACAGGTCAAGGTGGAACACTCACATTGTTGAAAGGTAGTTTAGTAATGATGAAGGAAACAAAGGTTGATAACCTTTATACGATGGAAGGGAGTAATGAAGTAGCATCTGAAGTGACAAATGTATCTTCTTGTTTATGGAAGAAGCATCAAAGTCATAAGAGAAAGAAAGAATTGCAGGTACTCGTAAGCGGTAAATTATTTCTAGACTTAAAATCTTTGTTTCTAGATTCCTGCTTGTTTTATATCTCTACAGGTTATGATGGTGGTATAAAGGGATGTTGTGTGTGGGAACCTACTTCTCACAAGGTGATCATTGACAAATATATACTATGTATGGAACAACCAAAAGGGTTGATTCAAGATCGCAACGGTAAATTTGTTTGCATGCTAGAAAATTCATTATATGGCCTATTGGTACCTAGACAAATATACAAGAGGTTTGAATCCTTCATAGTGAGTGAGAATTTTTCAAAGGGTAGGAATGACTCTAAATTTTATAGTAAATTCATAGTCTTGATGTTATTTGTTGATGATATGCTCGATGCAAGCCGAAGCATGGATAAAATTAGTAATAAAATGACTCAGGTGGACAGGTCAATTCAGATGAGGGGTCAAGAAGCAGAAAAACAAAATATGGGCATAGAAGTACAGGAATATGGTAATGGTAAGCTATGGTTGGAGTTCAGTATGAACATTGTAAAACCAATTTTTATCCCTCTTTCTTTCCATTATAAGTTTTCTTCAAGCATAGGTCATGTCTATAAAGAAGAAAAGGTTATGTTTCGTGTAAGTTCACTAGGAGGTTTGTTGTATGTGATGAAATGGTTAAGACCAGATGTTTCACATGCTAATGATGTTGTAAGATATGTTTGCAGTGAAATGGGTAATGGTTACAGTGAGATGGTATGTGATAATTGTAATGTATATTTTACACGTGTCTTAGATAGGAGAAGATCTATAACTAAATATGTCTCATAACACAGTTGTGGAAAAAATGTTGGAGGTGAAGTGACCCCTAAGGAAATCCAAACTCGTGCAAGTCACACAGGTGAGATAATGAAACCAATTTTATTAGAGAAGTTGTAGTGGTGCTCGGCTTCTCTTGGGTTGCAGAAAAGGTGATGAACAAAAGGAAGGAGTAAGGTATCACGTTAATTGTTGCCAAGGTGGAGATTGTTGGAATTTGGTGACAAGGAATTCCTCGTATGGATTTGGATCATATTATTCTGCATTGGTTGCAACTAAAATAGACCAAGTTAGAATATGGATAGGAGTGCATTTAATAATCATTTTCTTGTGTAAATGTATATAAATTCATGTAAGCCCGTAAAGGCAGAGACGACACAGTGGGAGGAATGAGAGAACTTGCAACTCTGTTGTAATCTCCATGATCTGAATAATAAGACAACCGATGGCTATGCTTGGTAGACGTAGCCCAACGTTTAGGTGAACCACGTAAAATCCTTTTGTTTCTTATCTCTGTGATTGTTAATTATCATATTTGAATTGTGTTTTCTACATTTACAATTCTAACAACTCACTCTATAATAGTATTATCAAATTCAGATTATAATACTCATGTACACCAACATACAATTCCTATGTGGGTCAATTGACATTATTATTCCTATGTTTACCCTAACAAGTCTCGAAATATAATTGTATCCTTGAACTTACACTAGCATCTTTAACTACTCGTGTAAGCTTGCGCAAACGAATCCATTTGAAACTGAATATTAAAACGTCATAAGCAACAAATACTTTATTTCATAAAACAAATATATCCCATGACGAAAATATAGTGTGACTTCCTACCGTAAACAAATAAACTAAAATAGAAATTGATCAAATACTCCTTAAATAAAACCTCCGCGTGACTGAAAACATATGCTGACTTCCTACCATAAACAACGCAACTAAAATCGAAATTGATCTTTCGCTTAGCACTTGAGTCAGTTTTTATTTAGACTTCCTTCCTTCCCACTATTTTAGAGAGAAAATCCAGCAAAGTTTATGAGAGTGAAATTTAGAAAATCCAGCAGACTTATTATTTTGTTTATGAGAGTGAAATTTAGAATCCTAGATTAAAATAAAGATTATCTCACTAGGTTTTCCAGTTATTATAGCAAGGACATATTTATTAGCTTCCATACATCCGAGGACAAACACACAGAAATAACGCTTTTGACAGAGTACTTGAGTTGCAACACTTTTGAACCAAAAAGACCTGCATAGCTCTATGTAAGAAGTTGGTGAACAATTATCTGAACGCCTTTGGACTCTGCATTAATATTCAATCACAATACAATTATTTTTATTATTGTGATTTTAAATATATTAAAAATTATGTGTATAAGAATGCCAACAAAAAGAGAATCGGAATAGATTGAACCTTATTTGCGAAGACTGCGCTCACCATATTGGCCTCGAATGATCCCAAGATGGATTGCTTGCACCACAAGAAAGCATTCGAATCCGCACTGAACGATTAGTCCGCTCCCGAGGAGAAACACAAACAGATATGGGTTTCTATCGAAGAAGATTTCAATGGACTCAGTGCATAAAGCGGAACGGGCGAGGAGGAGGTTTCCCATCTGGATTGGAGGGTAGAAGTGCTCGTTTGTTCATACAGAATGTTCTTCTTCACTTTACATAACACATAAATACTATGACCGTGAACTGGCTATTGCATCTGTGTGGCCGATTTATAGTTGGGTAGTGAAAGTAAAAAACAAGCAAGATTATATACTCATAAACTAAAATTAAGAATAACAATTTCATAATTGATTTAGGTAGAAACTCAATGCCTGAAAAAACTATTTTCAATGATATTTTGTATTTGTATTATTGAAGGGAGAATTACAATAGTGAATCTGAGGTATGCAATCATCCTCTCCTCACACACACTCACTTCCATGAATATGCTCGTATATATAGCATCTCTCAACCAATTAGACTAATTGATTATAATTAGATCCACCAGTTACACAATCTATTCACAAAAGAATGTATGCATGACCATGTGACTGCCCATGTGACTGCATGAAAAAATTGGTTGACATGTATAATATATATATGAAAAATAAAACAATTATTATTCATTCTACTTTTTACATCTTAATGTTCTCTAAAAATTTCTTTGTTTAACATGGAGTTTACACATGATATTTAAAAAATATATTAATAATAAAAAAATATTTCAAATTTCATCTTATAAAATATTTCAAAATCAACTTTACACATACACACATGATTAGGGACATGCATTTCCTTCATCAATGGCCTTCAATTTCAGGGTTAAACTTTGGATGACATCAATGTTAATTCAAAGCTTTAAATAAAAATTATACATAATTAAAATTTGATGTTATAGTTTGAATTTATTTGGTTTAAGTCATTGTTTGAGTTTACTAATATTGCAAGTTATAAATTACATTTGAGGTGATCCACAAAATTTTTCTATGGTTGGAGTTTATTGATATTAAATGTCATAGATTGAAACGTGTGGCTTGAGATTGATTTTGTTGACAAAAGTAAGCCAGGTATTAATACGAACAAACCCAACAAATTTTAGTGAGATATTTTAGTATTGAAAGCCTTGGGTTTAACATTTGCAGCCATCTGAAATTTGTTTGTATCATTTGAGTTTATTGATACTACAAGTTGTAGATGTAGATGGAAAGTTGTGGGTTGAATTTGAGTTTGTTGGTAGTAAAAGCTATGACACATCATTTATTTATATAATGAAGCCAACAAATTTTAGTCTTATATAATTTGATATTAAAATCCTTAAATTGAGATTGATTTTATTCACAATTTGTTTGTATTAAAAATCATGAAGGAAGAAAGGAACAAAATCCAAGGAAGAAAGGAACAAATCCATGCATAAAGAAAAAAGGAACTAAGTCTACGAGTTTAATGATATTGAAAGACCTCGCTTGACTTTCATGGCATCCAAATTCAAGCCATTGCTTTTACTACCAACTAGGTTTGAATTTATTCCACCTATGTTAGCCACGTTAAAACAAGGTTTTTAATATTAATAAAGTGAAAATACTGCCGAGTAGGTTTCGATTTATTCGAGAAATGTTGCTAACTTTAAGACATGGTTTTAAATATTAAAAGTAAAGTACTTGGAATATCAATAAAATGCACACAGGATTATGACCAAAGTGAAAATATCACAAATATAAATGTAATTATATTGTAATTATTATGTAAATTACAATATTGTAATTATCATGTAAATGCCATTATGATGACGATGATGATGATGATTAATGTCTACTAAGATTTAATTGGTTTATCGGACCTTAAGAGGGTAAGTAATTACCTGTGATTTTTTAGAATTTTGTTTCTGTGCTCGAAAAGCATTAAGAGAAGCTTTCAAAGATCACCATACTTTTGTTGAGTTAAGAGGTTAGGAAGGTTGGTAGTGTCATCAATATTTTGAAAATGAGATTTAATATGGGTATAGGCCGGACAATCTAGGAGAAAGTGTTTTTCATCTTCAACCTTCTTAGTTTCACAAAAGTGACACACTCTTTCATCCCATAGCATTTTAGGAATTGACCAACCCCACTTTCACTATGGAGCTCGTGAGAATTTGTTCTTATCTTAACAATGCTTATTTTTTTCTTTATACTTGGCAATACAGATAGATAATTTTGATCTTCTAGATTAGGGTTGATTACATCTTTATAATACCTTAATTTTATTTTTTCCTCTAACTCTTTATTACACCACAGTTTTTCCTTAAATTTTGATTTGACGTTTTTTTTAATAGTATCTTTATTCTGCAAAATTGTTCCTTCCATTATTGCCCAATAATTTAGCCAAGATTGAGCATCTTTATGCCATCCTCGCTTGAGTCGATGGTGGTTATGACTTGATTTGGAAGCAATTTTTGGTAGCCTCTTGTCTTCCATGTTGTTTAACTTGTTCTTATACATTAGGTATCTAGTCATATCCATGCTCTCAATAGGGGAGAGGCTAGTTTATATGAGGATGATGGGATAGGGCATATTTCCTTTAATTTTGAGATTATAGGTTATAAAATTCTTTTGTATTTTCTCTATCTTTCTCCAGGATTCACTAGAGATACTACAACCGCATACTTCACATCCATAAAGAATGACAGGTGTAACAAGAGTCTCAAAGAGGAGTTTCTTCTTATCCCAACTCCAAAGTTCAACTGATTTACAATTGTTTTCAAGCCCATAATAAGCTTTCCATCCCCCAATAATCATTTTCTCAATGCTATACTTCCAATTAAGCTTGCGGTGAATATCAATTCCAAGATATTTGTATGAATTCACTTCCTCCAAGTTGTTGTTGTCATATACAAAAGTATCATAAGGAATCTTATTGGATTTAATAATCATGAACTTAGTTTTATCAGTATTAAGAGTCATACCCATATATATTTTTCATCTTCCCTTATAATTATCATGTAAATGGAATTATACATTTTTTATCTTCAATTGTAATTATTAATTATTATGTAAATAGCATTATACAAAATAAACAATCCCGTTACTACGGTATATGGGCGGCCGATGGTTATTAATCTATTAGCAAATGCCTTGAGTTGATGTGAATATCTAATATCGTTGAATGCATGGTACTTATATTGTCGTTAATGATGATTTAAAGATCCGCTCTGTAGCTTTGTTAACAGTATTGCAGTATTAATGCAAAAATATGAGAGAAAAGTGTATATACATCACGACAATATTGGCAATACATAAAAGATTGTTTTGCTTCACCTTCTGAGATTGTTTTGCTTCACTTTCCGTTTAATACTTTAGATGAAGAGGGTAAGCAATAGGATTTAGAATAGTCTGGCTTTACTTGTAAGTCACAAGAAGTTGTGAAAATAATATATACTGACTTTGATATTTATAATATACAATATTAAATTGAGATTTTGTTCATATACTTATTAGCAATGTGTATGATTAATAATTTTTTAATTTAAAAATTTAATTTGATGGTTAGCAATAAAAGATGTTAGCATATTGTTAATAGTAGTCTCAAATAAATGAATATTATTTATTGTTCATAACTTTCTTGCATTTATGAATGCATCAGTGAATCTATTTACCTTTTTACATTTATCTAATCATATTAAGAAATTATTCTAAGGCCATATGATTATCATTAGATGATTAACACTAATTAATATCTGTGAAGGTTTGTATTGTTAAGTTTACATAATTAAACCAATATAATGGTTTTTGTCTAATAATTTAGATTTATTAAATAAAAATTAATAATTAATAAAAAATTATATTTAATAGATAATGAAAATTTAAATTTAGGATACACAAAATT